>PVLD010003819.1:64487-121649 GCA_004027595.1 Dinomys branickii | reverse complement strand
CTCTCCCCAGCGCCTGGCTGGAGCCACCCTCCTCATCTTCGCCAATAAGCAGGACCTGCCCGGAGCGCTATCTTCTAAAGCAATTCAAGAGGTGAGGCCATGCCGTGCTTGGTGGGGCACACCTATATTCCCAGCACTAGGCTGAGGCAGGAGGATGGTTGGGAATTTGAGACTTGCCTGGGCTACAAAGTGAGCTCAAGGCCAGTCTGAACTGCATAGTGAGACCCTGTCTCAAAAAAAAAAACAGGTGAGGCCAGGCCCTGGAGTGGGCTCGCTGAGGAACAGGGCCCCACTTCTCCACGCATTTCCAGAGCCTCTCAGCCCCTGCTGTGTGGCAGAACCTATGTGGGGCACCAGAGGTTCACTGGTTGCTAAGCTGTCGGGGTGACCACGACCTGCGGGAAGGCAGGCCTGCACACAGATTACTCCATAGGGTGCCGGGAGCCCACATGCTGTGTGCTTCCCCTGGGGATGCGGTGTGTATGGCTTCACACATTCCCTTCACACCACAGCCTCATGAGGGAGGAACAGCCATCATTGTGCAGATGATGCAGTGGTCTTGACAGAGGTCAGATGACTTGCCCAAGGTCAGATAGCCAGTAGGTAGACAAGCCAGGATCTAACCCCATCCACTGTAATGCAGCCTACAGCTTCACCGTATTTCCCGTGTGCGAACTCCAGAGTGAGAAAGCGCAGGTTAGAACAGTGATTCTGTCACTCCCTAGCCGTGTGACCTGAGGCAGGTTGCTTCACCTCTCTGAGCTTTGCTTTCCTCCTTGGTACAATGGCCGATATTATCCCTAGATGGCACAGTGGAGGGGATGAGATGGCATATGTGGGGTCCCTGGCACAATGCCTAAGTCCTGCAGTCACTCAGGAGCCCATGTTACTTTTATGTTACCCAGTATGTTGATGGCATGGTGCCAGGGAAAGCCCAAGTGCCCTACTGGGTGGGAACCCTCACAGGGAGCGAGGTGACCTTAGAGAAGTGGCACTCACTGCGCGAGGGAAAGGGACAGGCATGCCAGGCAGGAGCCATGGCAGCTGGCACCACCACATCTCCATCTTGCAGGCCCTGGAGCTGGACTCCATCCGCAGCCACCATTGGTGCATCCAGGGCTGCAGTGCCGTCACCGGGGAGAACCTGCTGCTGGGCATTGACTGGCTCCTGGACGACATCTCTAGTCGCATCTTCACAGCTGAATGAGCCCTTCCACACATCCCTGGCTCGTGATCACACTACCCACGGGCATGGGCGCCAGCCAGCCGACTAACACCCCAGCCCCTGCCCCTGTAACCTGCTGCTGCTACTGCTGCCTAGTGCCCACCCAGGGCCAAGGAAGAGTGCTGGGGCTGGCGGGGGAACCGCTGCTGCTACCAAGGCCCCTCCTTGTCCTCTGCTGCGGTGAGAATAAAGCACTCCTTGCCTGGCTTGTGACCCATCACTTTCGAAACAACCTGGGAACCCAGAGCCCAGCAGGGGGCAGGAAGGAGCAGAACTGAGTGCTGATGGGTCGGGTGAGCAGAGATGGCAGACGCTCTGGACAGGGCTGCAGCTGGTAATGTCTGGAGAGCGAGGTGGCCTTCCCAGGGGAGGGGTGCCGAGGAGGAGTGAAGGGGTCTGGGCAGGAGGCCGGGTGGCAGTTGAGCAAGGCAGCTGCAGCCCTCCCTGGTGAGGGTGAGAGGAAGGGATGGAACCCAGACCAGGGCTTGGAGTGGCTGAATAGAATCAGACTGAAATTCAGCTTCCCCCTTAGCACGCAGCCAGGCCCCCTTGTGCAGTGGACAATCTACACGGCTCTACGAGGATCACAGCTCAAGCAGAGACATGAAGAGCAAGAGCCCCTGGGAAATGTGGAGGGGCACAGACTTGGGCACTGCAAGTGTGTCGGGAGAGGGACGGCAGGCGGCTGCCTCAGGCAGGGGTAGCTGAGGTTTTTCCTGAAGGCTACAGGGTGTTCTGAAGCAGGGCCACCCTCAGGTCTCAACCCAAGCAGCAAGAACAATGGGCGTCTATCTTCACTGCAGGGGCCAGGGCTCTGAACAGGCTCTGACAGGCTACACATTGATTTCTAACTTTTGTTATCGCATGCCTGCGAGTCTGCTATTCTATTTTTTTTTTTTTTTTTTTTTGCGGTACTGGGGATCAAACTCAGGACCCTGCGCTTGCTAGGCAGGCGCTTATTCCACTGAGCTATATCCCCAGCCCCTGAGTCTGCTATTCTATAAATCTGCCCTAACAGTGAGCCAGGTACAGCTAGAGACCTGGTGAAGGCCAGGGGCTAAATTGCTGTAGATGGGAAGGTAGGAGAGGGAAGGGTGTGAGCAAGACCTGGAGTCACAGCCTGCCAGGCAAACTCCGGGGAGCCGGCGTTGTGTCAAAGGGGTCTTCAGCCAGGTGAGGGGTCACATACCTATAATTGCAGAGCTCAGGAGGCTGAGGCAGAAGCAGCCTCCTAAGTTTGAGGCCGGCTTGGGCTACATAGCGAGCCCCTGTCTCAAAAAACAAAAACAAACAATAAATGGAGTCCAGCGGAGTCCCGATGTGTGGTATGTGGGAAGACAGCACCCCCACCCCAGCCTCCTCCTGCACGAACCCCCCTGTCGGGGACCTGGCCCAGCCCCAGTCTCCCGGAACAAGTGCATGGGGAATAGCTGAAAGGAGGAGGACAAGTGGTATGGTTTCGGGGCAGTCCAGGAAGGGTAGAACTCTCAGGTAAAGACAAGCTCCTCCAGACAGCCTGTATTTAGTTTTCAAACAGGAAGGGCATACTGAGGCAAGGTGAGAACTTAGGGTTAGGGTTAAGGTTAGGAACCCTGAGCAGTTAGTTCAAAGAACTCTCCAAGCAGTACATTTTGCCCCTTAAGAGAACTGTTTGATCTCTAAGTGTGGCGGCTGTACTGCCCTGTCCATGGCCGCCTGGCTGTGGTGTCATCTTGACTTCAGAGCACTGTGAGTATGAGCTTTTCCAACATAGCCAGAGTTCCCTGCATGGTCAGCAATTTAACCCTGGCATAGTCTGGGCTCCAACACCAACCCCTTTTCTCCACTCTGTCCTGTCTCTGTCTTTGAGACAAAGTCTTGCTATGCAGACAAGGCTGACCTTGTAGTGACTGTGTAGCCACGACTGGCATTGAACCTGCAGTTCTGCCTCAAGCTCCTGAGTGCTGGGCTCACAGGTGTGCATCACACCTGGCGAGAAACCACCTGCCTCAGAGGCTCATTCCAGAGTCTGCTTTGTCTCTCCCAGAGCTGGCAGCCCAGCAGGAGATACAAGAACAAGTTACCAGGAACTCGACCCACACGAAGACATTGTGGCGTGTGACTGCACAGCGCCTTTCAACGGGTTTTCACTCTGGTTGTGGCGCACTGACTGCAGCACAAGTGACCACCACCCTGGGTTTGACAACTGGTCTTCACAGGGTCTGAGGGACAGCACCAATTTGTAGGTCTCGTGAGGGACCCACAGAGGCCTTGTGCATTTACAGAGCATCAAGCAATGTGGTTCTGTCACCAGAGAGGTCTGGGGGTCCTCCAAAAAGAAGATAGGGATCTCTCACCTCAACCTGCCCAGCAGGTTCTTGATTCACATCATGGAAAAAAGAACTTTAGGCCATGTTGGTATGAGGCACAGGCAGGTTTATTACGCGGAGTTGGGCGGTGCAGGAGACTAGGAAAGAATCCAGCTAGAGTAGCTGGCAGGGCTCACTCTGATGCAGGGGTTCAGCCTGGTCACTCACAAAAGCAGGGGGCCAGCCCCTCAGGGTTAGCTGAGGCGGGCCCGCACCAGGGGTCATTGCCTCCCTGGCTTTTCACAGTTCTAGAGGAATCCCATGGCTTGTGGGCTACTCTGTTCCCGTAAAATGATTGTTTCTGCCGGGCGTGGTGGCGCACACCTGTAATCCCAGCACTTGGGAATCTGAGGCAGGAGTGTCCTTGAGAGTTCAAGACCAGCCTGGGCTACAAAGTGAGCTCAAGGGCAGCCTGAACTGCATAGAGAGATCCTGTCTCAAAAAGACAAAACACAAGTTTCTGCCTGGGGTTGTCTCAGCCCTGTAAGGCTCTGCTGGAACACAAGATGACTCTAGGTTTAGGGCAGTAGCACGTAGGGCACAGCTAAATGTCTGTATAAATCTCTTAATGTCCTCACGTATTGAAGCGAGATGAGGTAGGCTAGGTAAATTTAGGGCTGATAAATCTTGTTTTGCATGATTAATATACCTATACCCAGAGTTTCAAGGTAAAAAAGGATACAAAATGAAGGTCAGGATTTGTTCTACTTCTAGTAACCTATGGTAATCTACCTGTAACCCCACGTGATGAAGAGGCATGGTTTTTAGGAAAAACCACTTTTAAGTCTGTTGATTTTTTTTTTTTTTTAACAGTCTTCCTGCTTCAGCCTCCTGAGTGCTGGGATTACAGACATGAACCATCACGCCTGGTCCCTGTTTATCTTAGACCAAAAGATAAAATCATGACGTAAATGGGTAGCTGCTTAAGGGCCCAGGAGTTTGTGCCCCATCCCTACAGTGGTCTCCGTCACCTTCTTATGAGTGACTTTTCTTTCCTTAAACCAAGACACGGTAGCTCTTTCTCCAGTATGTTCGCCACACTCCAACCGGAAACACGCACAGCTGCTACTGTACCAGGCCTCGGCCAGTGTCCCCAGCGTAGGCGCTGACTCCCCATCAATCCCTGCCATCCTCTCTGCAGGCAGCCCAGCAGAATCCAGCCTGGTAAAGCCAGTAGTTGTTCACAGCCTGACTTAGTCCTTTTCTCACGGCTGGGACTAAACACCTGCAGCTTGAAAGGGGAGAGTTATTTTGGTTCATGATTTTAGTCCACGCTCACCTGGCTCTAAAGCAGAAACAGGACGGCAGAAAGGCCTTGCGGAAGAAAGTGCTGGAAACCAGGAAGCACCGAGCACGGGAGGGGCTGGGGACAAGAATTCACCCTTCCAGGCCACGCCCCCAGTGCTCCGCCTCCAACAGGCCCCGCCTCCTAAACCGCACATTCTGCTACTGAACTGAGTATGCCTCATCCAGTCACCTTCAAAACACGACTTTGGGGCAAGCTTTATTTATTTACTTATTATTTTTTAGACAGGGTCTCACTATGTAGTACAGGCTGGTCTCGAGCTCATGCTGATCCTCCTGCCTCAGGCTCCCAATTTGGGGAAATTTTAGATCTACACCCTAACCCACTCACTTGCACACGCTTGGAGATACCAGCTTCAAATTCACCAAAACAAGCAGCAACCATCAGAACACCAAACTCAGCTTTAGAGGTGCCTGCAATCGGAGTATAAAGTTTTACGTATCTTGGAGCGTCAATAATAGTCATATAATACTTGTTGGTCTCAATTTTTCACAGAAAGCTGGACGTGGTGATATGTGCCTGTGATCCCAGCACTAAGGAAGCTAAGGCAGGAGGAGCGTCATTAGTTCAAGGCCAGCCTGGGCTATATAGTGAGTCTGAGGTTATCCTGACCTACATAGTGAGATCCTGTCTCAAAAAAAAATTTTTTTTTCACAGACATGTATCAGTGACAGTACCAGCCAGTCTCACACTCAGCTTTCGGGTTATCCAAGGCCCAAGCACACTTGGAGTCCTTTCCCGTCCCAGAAGCCTCAAATTTTTCGGTAGTTCTTTTCTTTTTCTTTTTCCTTTTGTTTTAAGATAGCCTAGCTAGACAGTCTAGGCTGGCTTCAAACTTGCTACCCTCCTGCCTCAGCCTCCCAGGAGCTAAAATTATAGGCACGCCCGTACATCTGGCTTCAGTGATTCTTTTCGCCATCGCTCTGTGATCCTAGATGGACTTGCTGGTAGGTTGCCCCTGCCTGAACCTACGTGTTCAGTGATAATAGTATAAATGGTCTTTTCCTTCTTCATTCTGGTTTTGATGCCGTGGTGGTTTTCACTGCGCTGGTGTTCTGGCAGCAAGCCCATGAGGAAAAGCTTCATCCCCTAGGATGAGTGTGTTCATTATGTATGGCAAATGCATACTAACAAAAAAGAAAGCAAGCCTCTCACAGATTTTATTGACACTGATGCTTTCTTTTTTTTGTCACTGATTCTTTCAGGGTTCTTTGGCTTGACTCAGGAATCTTGAACAGGCAGAGTGCAGCTGTGCTTGAGGCTACAGGTCGGGGTCAGTCAGTGCTGATGGCAGCAGTCAGTGCTACCAGCTGCTGGTTGCCGCCACCGCCAGCCACCATGTGTGACGCCAGCTTGTGCTGGATGCCCTCGGTCAGCTCTGCTGGTTGCTGCTCTTTGTTGGCTGCCGGTCTCTAAAACTCTTCAGGGGTTTATTTGATTTTTTTTTTTTTTTTTTTTTTGCGGTACTGGGGATCGAACTCAGGACCCTGCGCTTGCTAGGCAGGTGCTTATTCCACTGAGCTATATCCCCAGCCCCCTCTTCAGGGGTTTAAAAAAAAAAAGCCTCTACTTCTTATTCCTCTTCCTTTTTGTTTTTTGGTACTAAGAATCAAACTCAGGACCTTGCGCTTGCCAGGCAGGTGCATGTGCCACCGGGCTACATCCCAGCCTTTCCTTTCCCTTTAAAGCCACCATTCTGTCACACGAGTCAGGTTAGGTCTACAGGGCCTTCAGAGCCTGAGCTAAATCCAGAGCGGGTTTGCAGGAGACTTTATTGCAGTAGGACCTGTGCAGCTGGTAACACCAGTGGGGAGGCTCTGAGGGGACTGCCGTGTACAAAGCA
The DNA here is from genome assembly GCA_004027595.1 of Dinomys branickii. Classification (NCBI taxonomy): domain Eukaryota; kingdom Metazoa; phylum Chordata; class Mammalia; order Rodentia; family Dinomyidae; genus Dinomys; species Dinomys branickii. Next base: position 114,927 of record PVLD010003819.1, on the reverse strand, counting down.
CTGCAAAGCCTGTGATTCATCCAAGGGAACGCAGAGTGGCCAGGACAGCTGCAGCTGTCATGGCAGCAGCTCAAGGAAATGTGAGGGGGACAGGAGCTGTTTGATTGACAGCGGGGTCACATCACCACCAAAGGCAGGTCAAAACAAAAGAATCAGGCGGGGTGTGATGGCACACACCTGTAATCCCAGCACTTGGGAGGCTGAGGCAGGAGGATCGTTGCGAGTTTGAGACCAACCTGAGCTACCAAGTGAGCTCAAGGCCAGCCTGAACTGCATAACGAGACCCTGATTAAAAAATAATAATAATAAACAAACAAACAAAAACCAGAAGGATCTTTAGGAGGGCTAGCTGTGTTCATCACAGATTACTAGGGTTTGGATGAGGTTGGGCATGTTTTAGATTTATTTTATTTTATTTTTGGTTTATGAGACAAGGTCCTACTGTGTAGTCTAAGGTGGCCTTGAACTCGCTATGTAGCTCAGGCTGGCCTTGAACTCAGTAATCCTCCTGCCTCAGCCTCCTGAGTGCTGGGATTACACACATACCTGTGGGTTAATAGTGGGCCTGGATCCCTTTCTCCCAGATCTTGGCCAACTCAGGGTACACCAGCCCCATACAAAAAAGGGGTGTCAGCCTCCGGAGTGGCAGGAGTAGGGGAGGGACACTGTGGCTAATAGCCACACCGAACCTTGAGTCAGAGCATCCGAAAGGACAGTAGCTATTGAGTAACTGGGGAGGACCCTGAGGGAAGTTGACCCAGCCCATGGGGGAGGGGCAAGTGGGCGGGGCATGACAGTTTAGGCCAAAACAGCCCCTCCTCCTGCTTACTTGGAAAAGGGGAGAGGCAGGAGCTTCTCTCTCCCAGTATTAGAAACAGCCCATTCTGCTGAAGAGAAACTGAGGTTCAAGCGGCTAAAAGAGAACTGAGAGCTGGGAAGAGCTGTGACCTCGGAGCCCTGATACTGTCTTGCTCCCCTGGTGTCCTTTCTGGTTCCCCCCTGCTTCCAGAAAATGTGAATTAGGGAATGCTGAGGAGGGAGATAGGGAAATAATTTGACTATATCTGGGATATACTGGACAACAAAAATTGGACATGGTGACACATGCTTGTAATCCCACCCACTCAGGAAGCTGAGGTAGGTGGAGTGCTTGACCCCAGGAGTTCGAGGTTAATCTGGGCAACATCGCAAGATCCCAGTTCAAAAATAATAAAAATAAGAAATTATGACCGGGGATGTAGCTCAGCGGCCCAGCGCCTGCCTGGCAAGCGTGAGATCCTGAGTTCAATTCCTGCTTTAAAAATTAACTAATTAAATAAAATTAGGGTGGACGGATGGAAGAAGCAAAGCAGAGCATAAGTCATGTGGAGCGTGAGGTGGGTTTATCCTGGGATAGGGTGGGTTCCACGCCCGCAAAGTGTGGCCAGAACCGCCCCCACCAATCCTTTTAACTTTTTTTTCTTTTGTCATTTTGAGACAGGGTCTTGCAACGCAGTTCAGGCTGCCCTTGAGCTCACTTTGTAGCCCAGGCTGGTCTCGAATTTACAAGGATCCGCCTGCCTCAGCCTCTCGAGTGCTAGGATTACAGGTGTGCGCCGCCATGCCCGGCAACCGCAAGGTCCTGAGTTCGACCTCCGATACCGCAAAAATAAATAAATAAATAGACAAGTAAATAAAGATAGATAAAAATAAAGGTGCAGAGGTTTATTTTGCTGGGCGTGGTGGGCACACCTGTCATCCCAGCACTGGGGAGGCTGAGGCACCACACCCGACTCCCCCACCAATCCTTACTCTCAAATTACCTAGGTTTACGTTTTACCAACAATAGGGAACTTGTCAGACGCTCCCTTGGCCCGCCTACAGAAAACAGCATTGTCTTTTGCGACCAGCTCCCTGGGCCAGACCAAGCAGGGCGCAGGCCCGGGCGGGGCGGTGGGAGGAGGCCGAACCCTTGGGGTGGGGGTGGCGCCCGGGCGACGGCGCTGCTCCCCAAGCCGTCATGTCTCGGCAAGCAAAAGATGACTTCCTGCGACACTATACAGTCTCGGACCCCAGGACCCACCCCAAGGGCTACACGGAGTACAAAGTTACTGCGCAGGTGAGGTGGGGCCCAGAGGGGACGGGCGGGTGTTTTACCTTAAGGCTGGGCGCTGCCGAAAGCTCCCCTTTTAGCAGGCAGAAATGCATTTCCCCTTTAAGGAGATCCTGAGGTGGGATAGTTCCTTTTTGTCGTTGCCAGCAGGGGCGGGGCCACGGTAGGGCTTTGCCCTTTTTTAAAGCGCGTGGACGGCAGCTGAGGGACTCGCTAGGTGTGTGAGCCCAGGCTGGGCTGTGGTGTTGGGCACTGCTCTGTGAGTTTCTCTACGCTAACGTGAAAACTACGGCTTAACTCAAATATTACTTATGTGGTCTCTTGCAATAAATACAGGTTTTTGATTTATACTTAAGTAAAAGCGCTTTTAAAAATTTAATTACTTTTAATTAAAAAATTATACAGATCTGTATTTTTTTGTCTTAGACAGCATTTCGCTGTGCAGTTCAGGCTGGCCTTGAGGGAGCTCACTTTGTAGCCCAGGCTGGCCAAGAACTCTCAACGATTGTCCTGCCTCAGCCTCCCGAATGCTGGGATTACATGCGTGCACCCCCCCCCCCCAGGCTCAGCGTTTTTGTCTTTTTGAGACAGAGCCTCACTGTGCAGTTCAGGCTGACCTTGAACTCACGGTGTAGCCCAGGCTGACTGTGAACTCCCAGTAATCTTCCTGTCTCAGCCTCCTGAGTGCTGGGATTACAGCCCAGCCAGATCTGTAGTTTAAAAAAACATACACTTTCAAAAGGATTTGAATAAGTCTCCAATTTCATGATCATCCCAAGAAATCAATCGATAAAAGTCAAAACTGATAAGAATATTGTATATCCTTGGAAATACCAGTTTGGCATATGCTTGTAATCCCAGCACACAGGAGGCTGAGGCAGGAGGATCTCTGTGAGTTCCAGATCAGCCTGGGCTATATAGTGCATTCAAGACTGGCCTGAACTACATAGCAAGGCCATCTCAAAAAGCAACCCCCCCTCAAAAAACACAAATCGAAACTTGTATATACAGATATGGTGGAAACCATAGAAAACATAATACAGTAGTGTAAAGTTATGTCTGCAGAACGATATTGAGGAAAAGGTAACAATGAAGGCCTCCAAGGAGAGGAAAAAGTCACTGGGGATGGTTGGCAGAACACATTGTTTCTTGTTTTTTGGGCTTTTTGGTTTTTGAGATAGCGGCTCATTATGCTAAATTTTTGGGGGGTGCAGGAGACACGGGACAGATCTCACTGTGTAATTCAGGCTGGCCTCAAACTCCTGATGATCCTTCTGCCTCAGCCTGGGTGCTAGGATTACAGGTGTGTAACCACCATGCCTGACTCTCAGTGGTTTTTAAATATAGTTTGTTTTTAGGCTGGGCATGCTGGCCCACACCTTCAAGAGGTTGAGGCAGGAGAATCACTGGGAGTTTGAAGCCAATCTGGGGATTGAGAGCAGGGCCTCTAAACTGAGCTGCATCCCCAGCTCCCCCCCCCCTTTTTTTTTTTTTTGGTCTTTTTTGAGACAAGGTCTTGCTTTGCAGTTCAGGCTGGCCTTGAGCTCACCTTTGTAGCCCAGGCTGGTCTCGAACTCACAATGATCCTCCTGCCTCAGCCTCCCAAGTGCTGGGGTTACAGGCATGTACCACCACACCTGGCTCCCCCACCCCTTTTTAACCTAGAGGCTTGCTAAGTCACTAGGTTGCCCAGGCTGGGCTTTAACCTGCAGTCCTCCTGCCTCAGCCTCCTAAAGTGTTAGGACTACAGGCATGGGCCACCATGACTGGCCAGTTTGGTTTTTTTTTTAATCCGAGTATTATAAGCATGCCTGTTGTCAAAAGCCAAGGCCAAAGTTTTGGCCCTAACAGTCTCTCTTCCTTGGGGTGTGATCTTGTCTGGGACACATCCCCACTCTGAGCCTCCATGTTCTTATCTTTGAGGTAGCCATGTTTTTTATTTCTGCCTTACTGGGATCTAGGAGAAGGAACACTGTTTTGCAAACCTCCCAGTACTCCAAACTGTAGAACATGATTTTAAAATTTATTATTATTATTTAAAAGTCTAAGCCGGGTGTGGTGGCGCACACCTGTAATCCCAGTACTTGGGAGGCTGAGGCAGGAGGATCACTTCAAGCTCAAGACTGGCATGGGTTACACAGTGAGTTCAAGGCCAGCCTGAACTGCATAGTGAAACCCTGTCTCAGAAAGACCAAAAAATAAATAAATAAAAAAAAATGAAAGTCTACTCTTCTAGGCTGGCCCACCCTGGTGGTGGCTTCTGTACCCAGATATGTTGAACCCAGTGCCTCCTCCAGAGGAGAGGGACTGGCTCCTGGCACACAGTCTCATTTCCGAGACCTGGGGTCCTTTGTTTTTAGGAAATGCAAGCACTTGGCCTTTTGAAGAAAGTGGGGGTGGGCTGGGGTATAGTGCAGTCACACACCTGCCTAGCAAGCACTAGGTCATTTGACTGCCAGTACCAAAAAAAAAAAGTGGGGTAAGAGTTGAGGGCAGAGCAGCTGGACAGGCCTTATGGATCCTCGCATGTAACAGACTGAGAAACTGAGGTGCATGGTAGAAACTTTGGTTAAAGTTACAGTCAAAGCTTTCAAGCAAGGATACCTTGATGCCAAAGGGAGACTGGGACCCCCTCGGGCTTCATCCTGCTTTCCTAGAGTGATGGGGGTCATATGCCAGCCTCAGGTCTCACCTGGATCTTGCTTTTTCTTTCTCAGTTCATCTCAAAGAAGGATCCTGAGGATATCAAAGAGGTGAGACTCCTGTGAGGGAGGGGGACCGTCCCTCAGTGTCAGGTCTGGAAACAGGAAGGGAGCAGCTGGTACCTGGGAGGAACCAACACCCCCACCGCTGGTGCCCTCTTCTCACAGACCGGGCACAACTGGACATGACAAGGTACCTCCCGCCCTCTGGCCTCACATCCCCGTAGGTGGTGGTCTGGAAGCGGTACAGTGACTTCCGCAAGCTGCATGGGGACCTGGCCTACACCCACCGCAACCTCTTTCGACGCCTGGAGGAGTTCCCAGCCTTCCCACGAGGCCAGGTGTTTGGTGAGTGTCAGAGCTGAGCCCTCGGGCCCAAGGCGAGGGAGAGGTGGACATGGGGACTTTGGCCAGTGGGGGCTGGAGAAAGAGGGCCTGGAAGTCTGGGCAGAGCCCCCTGGGGGTCTGCACCGGCCCTCAGAGATGGCGGTGTGTGACAGATGGGGGCACTGAGGCTCCGAGCAGCCTAGCCCTTCTTGTGCGTTAGGGCTGGAACAGTTCTGTCTTTATTAGCCCAGTTTTTAAGATGAGGAGGGCCGGGGATATAGCTCAGTGGCCTAAGTGGCTGCCTGACATGCACAAGGTCCTGAGTTCAATTCTTGGTACCAAAAAAAAAGAAAAGAAACTGAGGGCCTTGGGCTGTGTCTTGGTCCATTTTCAGTTGATAATAACACAGTACAAAACAAACAAACAGACCCACACTACCACAAATTTATCTGTAGAGAAAAGAGGCTGGTTTTGGTGCACAGTTCCGGTCCAGTCTAGGGGCAGCGTCTGGCGACGGCCTTCTCCCTGGCAGACCCAGCAGGTGCAGGGCATCACATGACCACTAGAGGCAGGGGGCACATGACCAACTTGTGTAGACTGACTTATACCACACCCGCTCTCAAAGTAACCCCTTAACCGTAAATCCCAGAATTGCGCGAGTCCCAGGCTCACACGAGATAGTCTTGAAGCATGGTGAGTGGCTGCAGCTGCCAGTGGATGCCAGGCCAGGAGGAACAGCAGGCCTGTCATCCTGGCAGCACGGCGTCTAGAGCTGAGCAGTGATACTGCTGCTTGCTGTGTGACAGGCAAATCACCTACCCGCTGGGAGCCTTCCTTTCCACATCAGTCTCTCAAAGCCAAATGAGGAGGATTTTGCTTCTTGCTGATTCCCTGTCGCCCCTCTGCCTGTGACTTGAAATCCTTGAGGCCAGGTTCCGTGCTTCTTTCCTGCACATCCCTATATTGAACCCAGCACAGCAGTGCTCAGCAAACCCCTGTGAAAATGCTTGAGGAGGTGGCTCCCTCCGGGAGGAGCCAGGGAAGGCTGTAGGGAGAGTGGGGAGGAGACCAGAAGTTGCTCAGAGCTTCCCAGGACCAAGCGGGACAGTGGGCTTCGGGGCCAGAAGCCCCTGTGGTCACTGTTGCCCACTTGTCCTGGGTGGTGCAGGCCGGTTCGAGGCCCCGGTGATCGAGGAGCGGCGAAAGGCGGCTGAGGACTTGCTTCGCTTCACTGTGCATATCCCTGCGCTCAACAACAGCCCCCAGCTCAAAGAGTTCTTCCGGGTATGCGGCCGCTCCCCCGCACGCCTGGGAAGCTTGCCTGCCACACTGCACCGCTGACGCCCCCTGCTGGCCTTTCTCTCCTGCAGGGTGGGGAGGTGACACGGCCCTCCGAGGTATCCAGGGACCTGCACATCCTGCCACCCCCTCTGATCCCCACGCCACCCCCCGATGATCCCCGCCTCCCCCAGCCACTCCCTGTGGAAAGGAGGGGCCTGGAGGAGTTGGAGGCACCAGGTACATCGGAGCTGGGGAGGGACCCAGGACTGGCAGGGCTGGGGGGTGTCCGAGGTGGGATGTGGGGGTCACATGCTCTTCTCGGTGATCTTATTGAAAAGCCTGGCCTCAGCTCTGCCATTTACCCACTGAGGAACTTTGGGCAGGTTGTTTTCCTTCTCTGAGCTTTAGTTTCTTTACCTGCGAAATGGGCACAAATCCTAAGAATAGGCTTGTTCTACGCCCATGGCTGCTGAAGGACTCGGTGAGAAGGTGGCTGCAGTTTGACAGCTGGGAAGTGGTAAGTGCGGCACTGATGTCCCCGCTGGTCTCTCCTCAGCGGAACCCCCACCGTCCAGCCCTGCCCAGGAGGCCTTGGATCTCCTCTTCAGCTGTGGCAGTACGGAGGAGGCGTCAGGCCCCCCTGCCAGGGTTCCCCTCTCTGAGGCGGAGCTTGCCCTTTTTGACCCCTTCTCTAAGGAAGGTAATGAGTAGAGGAGGGCGGAGCAGGGGCTGGGGTAAGTGCTCCTGGGGCCAGGGTGGGGGGCTGGGCCCCCAGCCAGCTGGGTGGCGCCTGCGTAAACCCAAGAAGGGCGCCGTGGGCAACACTGCCCTCGGAGTGGGCAGCCTCGGTGAGCGTGTGAAGCTCGTTCCCGGGTGCTGCAGCCCCATCCCAGGGCTGGTGGTCTGGTGAGCGCGGTGGGGAAGGAACTGCACTGTTCCCAGCGGTGGCCCTCTGAGGATGCCCGGGGAGCAGGCCCGCATTGCTCTGGGGTTTGAGCCACAGCCATGGGAAGCCCCTCTGGAGACCTGGAGCTGCTGCTGGCCTGGGGTCACCAGAGACAGACAGGCTCCCCTGTGCAGGGTCCTGAGGGTCCTGAGCACCTTCCTTCTCTGGGACCATGGATCTGACAGTCCCCAGTGCACCTGGGAATTTTCAGTCTGAGACTCATCAAATTTACACTCCTAACTGCAATCTGGATCTGGTGTCACTTCAGGAGAACCATTTAACAGTTACTTTCTTTATTCTTTAAGAGTGTTCTTAAGCCTTTTTTGTTGACTTTCCTTCTTTGCCCAGAAGACTCTGAGCTGCCTGATCAGTTTCAGGAACCTGAGGTCTCACACGGAGTTGGAAAAGTCCTAACTTGCACTCAGGTTGGGATGTCAGCTACCCACTCTGCTTGCAGCCTCACTGCCTCCGGCCTGACCAGCGACGCAGCTCATAGCCCTGCTGACCAGGGTATGAGGAGCAGCCTTTTACCCAGAGGCTTTTGAGGCTTTTTTTTTTTTTTTTGGTCTTTTTGAGACAGGGTCTCTCTATGCAGTTCAGGCTGGCCTTGAGCTCACTTTGTAGCCCAGGCTGGCCTTGAACTCCCAATGATCCTCTTGGCCTCAGCCTCCTGAGTGCTGGGATTACAGGCCTGTGCCACCACACCCAGCTCTTACCCAGGGGCTTGTGCGTGCCTGGAAAGCATTCTGTCACTGGGTTACACCCACAGGCTTCTTTTTTTTTTTTTTTTTTTGAGACAGTCTCACTAAGTTGCCTATGCTGGCTTCAAACTCACGAGCTCAAGTGACTCTTCTGCTTTAGCCCCCTGAGTAGCTGGTATCACAAAGCACAGCACCATGCCCTGGCTACTTTCCCTCTCTTCTTCCTTGTCATCCTCCTCCTCCTCCTTTCCCCTCCCTCTCCCTTCCCCTTTTCCTCCTTCTCTTCCTTTCTTCCTCTTCCTCTTCTGTGTGAGGATGGACATTGCTCTAAAATGGGAAGCGCAGGCTGGGGATATAGCTCAGTGGAATAAGCGCTTGCTTAGCAAGCGCAGGGTCCTGAGTTCGATCCCCAGTACCACAAAAAAAAAAAATAAATAAATAAAATAAAATAAAATGGGAAGCGCTCCACTGCTCAGCTACACCCTTGGGCCCTGGCTACTTTTCTTGCTCTGCTTCTTTCCCTCCTTCCCGCTCAGGGTTGAGGAGGGGGAGGAAGGCTCCGGAGGTGGTTTTGCTGGGGCTGCCATACCTGACCTCTGAGGACAGGTATCCAGACACTTGGTGCTTGCCCAGCTGAGCCCCCTGGGGGCCCAGTGGGGGGATGCTTGGAGGGACTTTGTGAGGCAGCATCCATGAGTCCTTCACTCTGTCCAGGAAAAACTCCCAGGTCCCTGTGCTTGTCTCTGTCCCCCTGCTGAAATTAGTATGCTGACAGGCACAAGCTCCTGCGGTCAGGGAGTCAGGGTCCTCCACGCTCCTGCTCATCGTCCCTGAGCAGCACAGGGAGAGCTTAGACCCAGCCAGGAGGGGAGGCATCCTCTTGTCCCTGCAGGAGGCCCTCACCGGACTCCCCACTGAGAGAGCTGCCCTCTCCAGGCTGGGCTGCCCTGGTGCTCTTTGCTCTGACACCTTCTGCAAAAGCCCTCTGCAACAAAAACTCACCCAGTCTTTGTGGCCGGAAGATGTCTGAGCCAGCCCTGGGAATATAATAAGCCCCTCGCTGGAGATCCACAGGTGAAAGTACAAGATCTTAAAAAAGCTGGGTGTAGCTCAGTGGTAGAGCTCTTAGCATTCGTGAGGCCCTGGGTTCGATCCCCAGCACTACAAAAAAAGTGCTGAGATTCTCTGAATTCGTTATTCTGAGATGATTCCAAGGCTTGGAGCATCTCTATCTTTGGCCACTGTAGGCGGTTTACCATCCTTAAGTTGACTTTCGCAGTGGGAATTCTTGGATGTGTAGACCCAGTGGAGTCAGGAAAGAAATAGGAGCAGTGACCCAGACCTCAAAAACTAAAGTGAATGCTCACCCAAAGAAATAATTAGGAAGGGCTAGGGATATAGCTCAGTGGAATAAGCGCTTGCCTAGCAAGCGCAGGGTCCTGAGTTCGATCCCCAGTACTGCAAAAAAAAAAAAAAAAGAAATAATTAGGAAAGTAAGACTGAGTTTGCAAAAGTACTTGAACCCCACCAACCAAAGAGGACCTTGCTAGTTTGCTGTACAGAGGTGACTTCTGGGTTGTCCAAACTTTGCTCCCTTCTGCTGGGGACAGACTGGTACCCTGGTGGGCGTGAGAAGTCTGGGAGTTGACAGTCGGCCCAGGGGAAGGAAGGGGCCCATCCAGTCTGAGTCTTTCCTGTCTGATTGCAGAAGGTACGGGCCCCAACCCCACCCATGTATGTGAGCTGGCAGCCATGGAGGTAGAGTCCAAAAGCCTGGACCAGGAACCCTGGGAGCCAGGAGGACATGACGAGGAAGAGGAAAAAGGGCCCACCCCTGCCTATCTGAGTCAGGCCACGGAGCGCATCACCCAGGCCCTTCGGGATGAGAAGGCAGGTGCCTACCCTGCTGCCCTCCAAGCTTACCGAGACGGCGTGCACATCCTGCTGCAAGGGGTGGCCGGTAAGTGGGGGCCAGAGGACAGGGGCAGGCCTGAGTCCAGCTTGGGGGGGAGGGAAAGTAAAAAGCAGTTACACCCCAGGAACGCCTGCTCCTCACTGACCAGCCACATAGCCTTGGGAGATTCTTAAACTTCTTGTAGTCTTGGTGGAGAAGAGACACTGGCTTCCAGGAGGGGGCACAGGGCAGTGCTCCAGGATCCTAAGCTGAGCCAGGCTCTCTCTGCAGGTGACCCATGCCCGGCCCGCCAGGAAGGGGTGAAGAGGAAGGCAGCTGAGTACCTGAGGCGAGCAGAGGAGATCCTGCACCTGCACCTGCCCCAGCTGCCACGCTGAGGGGGGGCCTCCCAGGGACTGCCCTTCCGTACTGCCAGCCTCCCTTCTTCCCCAGGGCCTGAGCCCACGTCCTGGGGCCGTTTCTGTGTGTAACTGGACCAAGAATGAGGAAAGTAATGCCCCCTCAGCTCCCTGCCCCCCTCCTTGCAATCAGGGACCCACATTGCTGATCCTGCCCGTCTCTATGTTGCTGTGTGAGCAGCAGCTCCAGCCTACTGGTTACCAGCCCAGAACTATGGTCTGTAAACTGCAGCCTACAGTCCGATCTGGCCCACTGCCTTCTTTTGTAAGACCCATGAGCTAGAATGTTTTTTAGCTTTTTTAATGGTTGAGAAAGGAAAAACATGCTGTGACAGGTGAAACTTCGAATATCTCTGAATAAAAATCTGTCAGAACACAACCAGGTCCATTTGCACGTTGTCTGTGGCTGCATTCATTCTACTACCAAAGTTCAATATTTGAGACCTGTAAATCCCAAAACGTTTTCAACCTAGCTCTGCAAAGTTTCTTGACTTCTGATACAGAAAGAATATCATCAGGGAGATAGTACAGGACAGTAGGCCAATGAACCAGATTTTTTGGGTAACATGGATGAGAAGAAACCTAAACCATGTGCCACCACTCTGGGAGGCTGAGACAGGAAGATCACAAATTCAAGCCCAGCCTGGACAATTTCGTGAGACCCCATAAAAATAAAAAGGGGAATGTAACAGTGCAAAGGCCCTGGGTTCAATCTCCAGAACGCAAAAAAAAAAAAAAGGAAGGAAGCAAAAGAAAAAGGAAGAAAAAAAGAAGAAGAAAAAAATACGAACTAGAGGAGAAAGGTGTGTATAAATTGCAGGGATAAAGCACAGCGTGGCGGGAAGGGCGTGTTTACCCCGCCTTTCGCTTAGCGATTGGTTGCGGACAGGATCACCAACGGGCCGCCCGGGCATATAGGTTTAAGTTGCGGTGCATTATGGGAAACGGAGCGAATGTTGAGCTCTCTGAGCAGTGTGGGCGTGGCGAACTGCGCCGCTTTGCATTTCGGGAGGCGGCGTTCACTAGCGTCAGGTAAGAGGCCCAGCCCCTTTTCTCTAACGGTCAGAGAACTTCGTGGGCCTTCGGAAAAATTGGGCGTCCGGCTGCCCCCACTCCCCGGGATGCTGAGCGCCCACCCTCTTCCCGTAGCCCACCCATGCCCGGCTACGAGCTACCCCAGGGCGTCTGCCCGGATATGTGCCCGGCCACCGAGCGTGCCGAGCGCGAAAGGGAGCGCCGCCTGCACAGCTTGGAGGTGGTGCCGGGTTGCGGTGGGGGCCGGCCGCGCGCAGATCCGCAGCGCGCGGTGAAGGAGTACCGCCGGCCCGCCGCCGGCAAGCCCCCGCCCCCGCCCAGCCTGCTGCGCCCGCCCTCGGTGCTTCTGGCCACCGTGCGCTATTTGGCCGGCCAGGTAGCCGACAGCGCCCGCGCGTCCCGCGCCGAGGTAGCCAGCTTCGTGGCGGACCGCTTGCGCGCGGTGCGGCTCGACCTGGCTCTGCAGGGCGCTGGCGACGCGGAGGCAGCGATGGTGCTGGAGACCGCGCTGGCCACGCTGCTGGCCGTGGTGGCGTGGCTCGGGCCGGACGGGGCACGCGGGCCAGTGGATGCAGTGCTGCTGCAGACCCAGGTGCAGGAGAGCTTCGGTTCTCTGCGACGCTGCTACGAGCAGAGCAGAGGCCCTCACCCTCGCCAGGCCACCTTCCAGGGTCTCTTTCTGCTCTATAATTTGGGTGAGTCGGGTCCTTGCATGTGGGGGTGGGGAGCCCTCTATGAGGACATTGGGTGCAGAGGAAGGAAAAAGGTTTAAAATCTAGTAATTCCCCGGGCGTGTGGTACACTGTAAATCCAGCACTCTGGGAGGCTGAAGCCGCAGGATTTCAAGTTCAAGGCCGGCACAGGCAATTTAGTGACTTGGTGAGACGCTGCCTCGGTGTCAAAGGACTGGGGATGTAGCTCAGTGAAGGCTGTGTGTTCAATCCCCAGTACCAAAACCAGCACCTCGGCCTCACCGTCTAGGGGCTGGTGATGTTGCTCAGCAGCACAACCAAATGAGGGAGGGGAAAAAAAAGAAAAACACCATTTGGACCCTCCCAGGAAAGTTAGTACCCAGGATCCACTGAGCTGCCACTTGAGACCACAGCCCTGCCTTTTCCCAATTTTAGGCTTGGTTTTCTTAATAATAAAAGCGGAGGGAGCAGGGCAAGAAAATTGGCCGAGGGGCTGGGGATTTAGCTCAGCAATGCAGGGCCTGCCTGGCAGGCGTGAGGTCCTGAGTTCAATTCCCTGTACCAAAAAATAATAATAATAACCGGGCGTGGCGGCGCACACCTGTAATCCCAGCACTCAGGAGGCTGAGACAGGAGGATCCAGGAGGATCCAGGAGGATCGTTGCAAATTCGAGGCCAGCTTGGACTACAAAGTGAGTTCAAGACCAGTCTGAACTGCATAGTGAGACCCTGCCCCCCCCAAAGAAAGAAAGCCTAAATAGCGATTTTCAAACTGTTTGTTCATTTGTTTTTTGATATAGGGGCTCACTTACGTCGTTCAGGCTGGCTCAAACTCACTACCAGGCCCAGCTTATAAATTGTTTAAGTGTCATAAAATGCTGATTTCACAGCTCACTATTGGATCAAAAGCCTCAGTTTACAAAAGTGGCCCAAGGTTACAGTGTGTGATATCCTGCAAAGGAAGCCCAAGTGGAGTCTCTTCAAGATAAGGCTTTCCCTAGCCGAGAGGGCAGGGTGTGGCAGAGCCAGCTTCCAAGCTGGGTGCAGGGCAGCGGAGCAGTAGGAAACTCTAGAAGGCCAGGGCATCCTCAAGCGGCTTCCTATCCTCGCAGGCTCCACAGAAGCCCTGCAAGAGATCCTGCAACTGCCTGCTGCCCTACGCGCCTGCCCAGCCCTGCGCATGGCCCTTGCTGTGGATTCAGCATTCCGGGAGGGCAACGCTGCCCGCCTGTTCCGCCTGCTCCGGACCCTTCCCTACCTGCAGAGCTGCGCTGTGCAGGGCCACGTGGGCCATGCCCGCCGCCTTGCCCTCGCCCGCCTCTCTCGAGCCCTGAGTACCCCCAGGGGGCAGACTTTGCCTCTAAGCGTCATAGCCCACCTGCTGGCCCTGGATGGGCTCAGTGAAGCGCGAGACCTATGCCAGGCCCACGGACTGCCCCCGGACGGAGAAGAGAGGGTTGTGTTCCGGAGGGGTCACTATGCTGAGGAAGGGCTCCCGCCTGCAGGGACTTGCCGCGTGTTAGTGGAGAGTAAGCTGCGGGGGCGCACCCTGGAGGAGGTGGTGGTGACTGAGGAGCAGGATGAGGTGGTACACAGAGCAGTGCCTCCCACATGTGGGAGGTGTACCTCTCCTGGAGGACTAAGTAACTAGCTTTCTGTTTTCATGATTCCTGGACAATAAAATGAACTTGTTTCATAGGACTAATTGGTAGATTTTGTTTACCTGGGGTACATAGAGCGGAGATGACACCAAACATGAGGGGAAGGGAAAGCAGACTTGGCAGGGTCCTCTGCACCCTGCTGATGCCTGAGGAGAGGACATACGTGGTGGTCTGAGTTGGCATCTAGGGCTGGCATGGTGCATCCCATCTTTTTTTCTCTGTCTTTTTGAGATAGGGTCTCGTTGTGCAGTTCAGGCTGGACTTAAGCTCACTTTGTATCCCAGGCTGGTCTCGAACTGGCAACGATCCTCCTGCCTCAGCCTCCCGAGTGCTGCGATTACAGGCATGCCCCACCATGGCAGGCACTGTACATCCATCCCATCTTACCCACCCACCATCGTGAGCAGTTCATTGTCTTTCCATTCCCCACTACCCATCTGTCCACTCTGCCCATAAGAAGAAACTCATCTGGAACTGGGTACTTTTTGGGTGTCCACAGCTGGTGGAACTCCCAGCTATTGCCTCAAAAGTTTGAGAGGATGCCATGATTGTGTCCACTCCTGCCCAGAGGAAACACCTCATGAAAACGGGTGGGAGAGGGTTAGGACGAAAGGTTGGGGTCAGAGGTCATCCACAGGCCTCAGGGTGGCTGCTGCACCCTCCAGGGCTGCCACCACAATGCTGAGCTGCCTGTGCACCTCAGCCCATTCTTCAGATCCGAGGTCGGTGTTGCTGGCCCTGGAGCAGGCATTGGCCAGGCCGGGGAATGTGGCAACAGAGCCTGTCCGGGGTGCCCAGAGCACATGGCTGATGAGAAAAGGGGCAGGATGAGGGTCAGGGTGGGATTCAACCTGCAACACCCTCAGCTGCAAAAGTCCCTTCCACCTGACTGACAGTGGGGCTTACAGCAGAGGTGCTAGGAGGACAGGTAGGCTGTAGTCCCAACTGGGACCAGTGTGCCTCCCTTCCTTGAGCCTCACTCTCCTCTTTGTCTCAGCAGCTGACTGTGCTCTGAAGCATCATACCTGACACCCTCCCTCAGGCAGGTAGCCACCGTCCAGCTGCACCTCAGGAGCTTTGGGCAGGCTCACCTGTAGTAGCGTTCCTCGGGGAAGGCGCGTGGGTTCAGGAAGGCCCGTTCCAAGAGCATCAGCTGGTCGTTGACCATCCGGACCTGCAGCAGGCTGGGCAAGGCAGAACCTCCTGGTCATCCAGCAGCCTGCAGCACCCGAGTGTGCCCTCCCTGATACCTGCCCACCGCTCCTGCTTACTCAGGGCTGCCCTTCTGCAGGTCTGATATGCGCTGGCCCAGGCCTGTAGCTGCTGCCTCAAACTTCTGCACTGCAGTCACCAGAGGCCCTGAGGGGAACACCCACCCCCTGGCTTAGCCCAGGGGATACAGGGCTCCCAGGCCTCCCTGTGAGGGAGTTAGGGGGTTGTCTGTACCCAGGCTGATGCTGTGCTGCTCCAAAAGGGCCCCAAGTTCTTGCTGGGCGGCCTGCAGGAAGCTTTGGAGGGTTTCACTGTAGTCACTGACTTTGAGAGGCAGAAAGAAGCTGTCACTGAGCCGAAGAAGCACACTTGCTGCCATCCGGGCCACAGCTTGGTGGCTGCTGAAGTCTGCCGGGAGGACAAAGAGGCCCCACTCAGTCTGCATGCAGTCCACCCTCGTCAGGCTGTCTCGCACACCCCTTGTCCTCTCCTCACCAGGGTCTACAAACTTCTCCACGTACTCCAAGGTATCGAAGGCTGTGTGGTAGGTGGGGTAGATCCTGGCCGAGGTCTTGCTCTGGGAGAAAAAAGCACAGAGGTGAGGGCCTTGGGATGGGAGGTGGGAAGTGCCCGCAGTGAGCTGCAGTGTGTAGACGCCATCTCCCTGAGTCCTTGGCACATCCACGAGGGGATTTCTAGAATTCTCACCTTACAGAGGGAACAGGCTCAGGCTGTCCTGCCTGGTTAATAAGAGGTAGAGCTGGGTTGAGTACCTTTGCATAGGAAGAAGCTGAAACCTTGGACTCGGGGACTTTAATCCCAGCTCCACGACCAAGAAGCAGTGTGACCACAAGGAGGAGAAAGGGATTTGGGGAGCAGCAAATAGGTACACCAGCTGGGTACTTAGATCCCTCATCTCACTGTACCCCATGCCAGTCCCTCAGTCTGCCTAACTTCACACAGATGTTTAATAAATGCACCCCCCCACACACAAACCATGTTCTGAGATCTTAGTTTTTCTTATAGCCAATAATACCGGTGGCATCAGGTGTTTTTCATCCTTAATAATCTGTAACACAATAGTGCATCTTATAATCAGTAGTACCCTACACTGATAACAGAAAAGTGTAAACACATGATCAAAGAGGGTCAGAAACTTGGCCTAGGTATCACGAGTACTGAGTCAGAAGAAGCCAGTCTCAGAAGTAGGTCCTGCAGCCCGCAGGATGGGAGGGAACTGCACGGGGCACTGAGGGTGCCGCTCACCCGGTCATAGGTGTAGGCAATATCCATGGAAGAGATGCCCAGGAAGTGAACGAAGGGCGCATAGTCACTGCCAGCACCCAGTGTGCCCATACTGCGGAAAGGAAAAGAAGGGCTACGATGAGGGGCGCAAGGCCGCCCCATGTGGCGGAGGGGGGCACTGTCTGGGCTCTGGTCTTACCTGGGGATCACGCCATACACTGGGCTGCTGCGGTTCGTATACCGGATCCAGTTGTCATAGATATTGAGACCGCTGGGGCCTGGTGAGCTGATCTGGCCCAGAAAGGAATCTGATCTCAGGGCTGACCCCTCTCCAACCCCAACAACAAGCCAAAACCATCGGGTCTCACCTGGGTCCCCTGTTCCAGATCCCCTGTGGCCGGCTAGTCTATACTGCAGCCCTGGTCCCGCCCACCTCACATAGCCCCGCCCGCTCGTTATCAGCCCCGCCCACCCCACATAGCCTCACCCCGCCCCTTGCACCTCTTTGGCTGCCGAGAAAATGACATTCTGGACAGGGGGCGTCCCCTGCCCCCTAAGGGTAGCATTGGCTGTGGGAGGAAGAGAAATACTGTGGAACTCAGCTCCTTCCTTTACCCGCTCCAGGCTAGCACCCCCAGGGCCCGCCGTTTACCGAACACTGAGATGTCCACGTTGATGTAGGCCACCGTGCGCTCCTGCAGCTTGCTGAAGAATTCCTGCGGCCGGGGCGGGGACGCCTCAGTTCGGGGCTGCCCTGCCTGGAATTCCCTTTCCACCCCCGACCCTGTGGGGCTTACCTCTGTGAATTCCGTGGAGCCAATAAGCCCAAACTCCTCTGCCCCCCAACTGGCGAACACGATCGATCTGCGGGGACGCCAGGTGCCTGGAGCAAGGGCATAAGGATTTGGAGGGCAGCGTCCCCCTCCATCCTGGGGTGGCTTAGGGGAAAGATTGGGGACATGGGGAGGAGGGGAGGAGAGCTGAGAAGGGTGGCGCGGCAGTGACAGGAGGGCTTGGCACCCGCTAGGCCAGTCCATCCTGGAGACTCTGTCATCCAGCCTCTGTGACAGCCACCCCCAAACTAGACTCCCTGGGTCAGGGGTCCCTTCTGCCAGACCCCCAATACATGCGCATACACCAGGCATGATCTCGGGAGACTTCCAATTGTCCCCTCCCTCCACCAGCCCACAGGACACTGGCTGATGATACACAATGCTCCCCTAAGGCCCAAGTGCCCCTAACTCAGTCCTTACAATGTTTCTAGTTCACAGTTGAAACTGGGCCAGCCAGGCTTGGTGGCACACACCTGTAATCCCAGCGCTCAGGAGGCTGAGGAAGGAGGATTGTTGCGAGTTCAAGACCAGCCTGGGCTACAAAGTGAGCTCAAGGCCAGCCTGAACTGCATAGCGAGACCCGGTCTCAAAAAGACAAAAAAAAAAAAAAAGAAAGAAAAGAAAGAAAAAAGAAAGAAAGAAAGAAAGAGAGAGAGAGAGAGAGAGAGAGAGAAAGAAAGAAAGAAAGAAAGAAAGAAAGAAAGAAAGAAAGAAAGAAAGAAAGAAAGAAAAAGAAACCGAGCCACAAAGGAGTAAAGAGAACCTTCTGTGGCTGGTAGGGAGAGGTCACAGCTGGCAGGCAGCAGAGTGGGTCCCACACTGCCTTCCACAGCGTCCTTCACCCCGCGCACCTACAGTCTCTTGCCCACGCTGCTCTTACTGGCCCCAGCCTCCTCCCAAGGCTGCAGTGGGCTTCACTTTCCTCCCCGCCCCCCATGATGCCACCTGCTCCTGGGTTTGCTCCCAGCTCGGTCCCTTTGATCTCTCACCTTTTTGTTTGAAATGAAGTTTTAAAGTATAACATGATGGATTATATGTTTGCAATTACAAATCCCCACATGTTTGGGTCAAAAATGCATACCCACATCTAATCAGACAAATGGAGGAACATGTGTCAAAATGTCAGGCTTGTGAAAGACAACATAAGGGGACTGTTGCTGATGAAAGAAGGCAGGTGTGGCACACGTGCGAGCCCCCAACTGGGTCCTGGGCCAGGAGATTCTTTTCTACAAAAATCGTATTGAGACAATTGACAAAATCATTAATTTTCTGATCATCTTACTGTGGATATAAAGAAGGAAAAAAAATGTCCTTGTGTATGTGGTACTAGGGATCGAACCAAAGGCCTTCATGCTGAGCTACACCCTCAGCTGTTTTTCATATTTTTTATTCTGAGGCATGGTCTCACTAAATTACCCAGGCAGGGCCTGAGCTTTGGACCTTCCTGCCACAGCCTCCCAGAGTACTGGGATTACAGGCCTGCACCACCATGCCCAGCAAGAATGTCCTTGTTAGAAAATATACCATGATGTGATTATAAAGACTCAACACTTCATCTTTCATTTTATTTTAATTTTTTAAAATTTTTAAATTGTTTTTCTTTTTGAGACAGGGTCTCGCTCTGCAGTTCAGGCTGGCCTTGAGCTCACTTTGTAGCCCAGGCTGGCCTGGAAGTCACAACAATCCTCCTGCTTCAGCTTCCTGGGTCCTGGAATTATAGGTGTGAGCCACCATGCCCAGCCCCTTCTACATCTTTTAAATACTTCAGAAAAGCATGACTGGACAGCAAATGTGGCAACGCACCACAGCCGGGAGTGCCGGGGTGAAGGCCATAGCGGGCTTCTTTGTACCATTTTTGCAGTTAAATTCAAAATATTTCATAATAAAACACTTGAGCAAACAAAAAAGAGCCGGATGTGGTGGTGCACACCTGTAAGCTCAGCTACTGGGAGGCTGAGACAGGAAGATCACAGGTTAGAGGCCAGCCTAGGGAACTTAGCAACACCCTGTCTCAAAATAAAACATTTTAAAAAAATGCTTGCATTGCAGCTCAGTGGCAGAGCACTTGCCTAACCAGCACAAGGTTCTGGGTTTCATGCCAATACTACAAAATAATAATAAAAGATGTAATTCCTGACATCCATAACAAAATGGAGAGGCTGGAGCCTGCTAGGCGTGAGGCTCTGTGTGCAGCTGAAGCAAGTGGGTGCTGGCGCACATCCAAAGTCAGCCCTTCAGGATGTGTGCGTCAGGGGATGGGGCAGATCTGGGGACAGAGGGAGGTGCAATCGTTGCCCAAACTGTGCCTGTCCTCAGTGCCACTACATGGACAGCTGTAAGTGTACATTTTGTTATGTATATTTTGCCACAGTTTTAAAAACTAAAACAAAGGCCGGGCATGGTGGTACACACCTGTAATCCCAGCACTTGGGAAGCTGAGGCAGGAGGATATTTGTGAGTTTGAGACCAGCCTGGGCTACAAAGGGAGCTCAAGCTCAGCCTAAACTGCATAGCGAGACCCTGTCTCAAAAAAAAAACACAAAAAAACCACTAAAAAAAAAGAAATGAACAGGTAGAAAGTGGAATTCTCATCTCCTCTCTAGATCTGTCCTTGAGCCCTGTTTGTTTTCCCCTCAGCCCGCAGACCCCCAGCCAGCACACTGTCCCCGATCCCTGAGGAGCACAAGGCCTCCGGCTGGTTCCCACACACAGGCCCTTCCCCACTGGGGCACACATGGTGTTTGAAGCTTGCCTTCCCCCTGCTGCCATCCTCATTCTCATTCCGAAGCTTCCCCCAGGACCAAACTCGACACTCTGCAGCCGGGTTCCTCCATCACTGGCACCTGGCCTGCCCACCCGGCCACCTTGTCCAGCCCGGCCAGCTGCTGCCTCCCCTTCCCCATGGAGCGCAAAGGCTTAAGTGCTGTTTCCACGGAGACCTCCCCCCAGCCGGCCTGGCGCACAGCAGGCAGCGCCTAGGCACGGCCCTGTCACAGTGGCATGGGGCCTGGCTCCACCTGGGCACACTGCTGTGGGCGTCAGTGAACAGTCCATTCCTCGAACTGCCCTGGGCTCCTGGAGGCCGGGGCTGGTGGCTCCCAGGACTTCGGGCCTGATGCAGGAGGGCACTGGAGGTGGGCTGGGACCTCACTCGCTCAGGAAGCAGTGGGCCAATGGGGACTCAGGGCACAGAGCCCCTGGATGGGGGGGCTGTCTCACCCTTCTTCAGCAGGGTCCCCAGGACGTGGGAGATCTCCAGGAGGACAGCAGTGCCACTGCTGGGGTCCACAGCCCCGTGTACCCAGCTGTCTCGGTGGTTTCCGTACACCACATAGCGGTCTGCCAGGAGGGAGAGGCAGGGAGGCAGAGGCAGAGAGGGCCGGGTGGGTCGATCAGGCGGGGCTGTGGCCAGGCAGGGCCTACTGGGGCAGGAGAGGGGGTGGCTGGGGCAGGGTCCTGGGGCCCAGTGCGTGTGCAGAGAGCTCACCAGGCTCCACAGCCCCACGGATGATGCCCAAGACATTGGAGGAGTTCCTCAGCTCCAGGAAGTTGTGGACGCTCACTCTCACCTGGCTGGGGAAACATGAATCTTTACCGTCCTCTGTCCCCTACTAAGAGCAGGAGAAACTGAGGCCCAGGGAGTGAAGGGGACATAGTCACTTTCCCAGAAGGAGCAACAGACGCAGCCAGGCTGGAGCCCGGTTCTCCCTGCTGGAGCCCTGCGTTGCACTCTCCTGCTCAGTCAGCCCGCGGTGGGCGCCTCACATATGCCCAGCCAGTTACTAGACCCTGTGGTGACTGAGACAGGGGGACCTGGCTCTGGGGCGCCTCCTTCTCTGGAACCAGGCCGACCACAGGAAGCGGAGGGCCTGGGGGACTAGGGGCACTGCTGGTGGGGGCTGACACCAGGCAGGAGAGGCAGAGACCCAGAGGGTGTCAAGAGAGGGGGGCAGGAGTGTGGAGCACTGTGGGCTGGGCAGGGAAAACCCTTGGACCTGTGGGAGGGTAGCTGTTTCCCTGCTTCCCACAAAGGGAAGAGAGATTTGGGGGGTCAGGAGAGGGGTGAGGGGAGAGGAGGAGGAGGGCCAGACCTTGAGGTGGGAAGACGCAAAGACAAGGAAGCGAGGAGTGGGGGAGAGTGGGGCCACTTACCTGTCTGGGGTGAATTTTCCACCTTGCTTGAAGCCAGGCCCCAGCCGGTACTCACAGCTCAGCGCTCCCTGCCAGGAGGCGGGGGCCAGGGACCCATTGAGGTTGCTGGGGAAGAGGCCCTGGTGAGTGGGGTGTGGCTAGCGCTTGGTGGGATGGGGGCAGGCAGGGGTCCAGACAGCTCACCAGAGCAGGTCTTCGGCATGCTGGAAGCTGATAGGCTGCGCGGGGATGGGCAGAAACCCCGAGGCAGTGTCCCAGTTCAGGCGGAAGGAAGAGGGGTGTGCTGGAAGATAGGGAGTCACAGGGTCTCCGAAATATGCATGGTAGGAGCCCCGTTCCACGCCAGAGGGAGGCAGGCCCCAGGAGTAGGGGAAGGTCTCGTTGGGCAAGCTGCGGCCATCGTTGATGTCGCCGGGGTCCGTGTACACCAGCACCCCGGCCACCCCGTGCCTGGCAGCGTTCACAGCCTACAGGAGTCAGAGGAGGCCTTGTGTGAGGAGGGACAGCCTCAGCCATGGTCCTGTTCCGTTCCCACTCTCCTCCAGTGGGGGTGGGGATGGATCTTGACACCAATGGCTGTGCTACTTGCAACAGCAAAGGACTGTTAGACACAGCCAAGTTACTGCCCGTCAGGCCGTCCAGTTATATAAACAGGGACATCCTGGGGTGGAGTATTACGCAGCTGTATAAAAGAACAAGGTGTATCATGCACCCAAGTTCATAGCACCATTATTTCCAATAACCAAAAGGCAGAAATATGCCAAGTGTCCATTAAGGAACTAATGAAAAACAAAAGGTAGTATATTACATATCACATTTCTCAAGTTAAAAAAATATTATTCCACCTTTTTTTTTTTTTCTGTCTTTTTGAGGCAGGGTCTCACTATGCAGTTCAAGCTGGCCTTGAGCTCACTTTGTAGCCCAGGCTGGCCTCGAACTCACAATGATCCTCCTGCCTCAGCCTCTTGAGTGCTGGGATTACAGGCGTGTGCCACCATGCCCAGCCTTTATTTCTATTTATTTATTTATTTATCTTTGGTACCAGGAATCAAACTCAGGACCTTGCCACGCAGGCACTTGCACAGCTGAGCTATATACCCGGCCCCATTACACTTTTAAAAAGAATAAAATTTGGGGCTGAGGCCGTAACTCAGTGACAGAGCATGTGTCTAGCTTGTCCCAGGGGTGCCTACCTTGTCCCAAGGCCCTGGGTAGGGTTTGATCTCTGATACCAACAACAAAAATAAACACAGTTCTCATGCCGTATTAGTGCACCTGGAAGATATTCTGCTAAGTGCGATAAATCAGACATGAAAGGGCAAATCCTGTAGGGGTCCATTTCCATGAGGTGGATAGAAACGTGGAACTCAGAGAGAGGAAGCAGAACAGAGGTCACCAGAGGCAGGGCGGAGGTGTGGAGAGGTTTCATTAAGGGGAGTTTCTAGTGGAGAAACGACGTGGCTCTGGGTGGCGGTCAGTACTGTTCATGTATCTCATGCCGCTGTGCCATGCACTTAAATGTGAAAATTGCTGGGGATGCAGCTCAGCAGTGCAGCACCTGCCTGGCAACCCTGAGGTCCTGAGTTTGATTCCCGGTACCAAAAAGAAAAAAAGGGAAAATGGTCAGTTTTGTTATGTCTCTTTCACCAGAGTAAAAAACAAACAGTATCCCCCAAAATGCAAAGCTTTCTTTCCTTTTCTCCTTCTCTTTCTTTCTCCTTTTCTCTTCCTAGCTCACAACAAGGGCACTTTTCCAAATGCTTGTGGTAAAATGCAGGAGATGCCCCCTCTTGGCTTGGTCAGTGGACAGTGTGGTGCTCTCAGACATGTTCTCATGACTGCCTCCACTGCCGCCATGAAGCTCCAGAACCACCCTCCCCTTTTGTTTGGTACCAGGAATTGAACTCTTGCCAGGCAGGCGCTGTGCTGCTGAGCTGTAGCCTCTGCCCTGTCCAGAACACTTTCATCTTACACTTGTGCCCATTCAGTGTTTGTTCATTTGTTTGTTTGTTTGAGGTCTCGATATGTAGCACAGGGTGGCCTTGAACTCACAGTGATCCTCTTGCCTCAGCCTCCCAGGTGCTGGGATTATAGGTGTGAGCCACTAGGCCCAGTGACACTAAATCTTAACTCTCATTCTATACCTCTTTTTTTCCCCCAAATACTGGAGATGGAGCCCAGGGCCTCCACACTGAGTTACACCCCCAGTCTTTTGTTTTGAGACAGAGTGTCACTAAATCATTAAGTTGTCTAGGCTGGTCTCTTTTTTTTTTTTTTTTTGAGACAGGGTCTCGCTATGCAGTTCAGGCTGGCCTCGAGCTCACTTTGTAGCCCAGGCTGGTCACAAACTCTGGTCACAATCCTCCTGCCTCAGCCTCCCTGAGTGCTGGGATTATAGACGTGTGCCACCATGCCCAGCGAGGCTGGGCTCAAACTTGTGACCCTCCTGCCCCTCAGCCTTCCAGAGTGTGGGGATTACAGTCCTGTACTATTGCACCCAGCTTTTACACTTTTTTATATTTAAAGGATTTCCAAAGTTTTCTAAGACATAGATACGTAATACCAGGTTTAAAAAAGACTGATTAAAACAAAATGGCGGGGTTGGCCTACTCTACTACTGTACAGCTCAGCAGAGAGCCTGTGCTTAGGTATAAGGCCCTGGGTTATCCATCTTCAGCACTAAAAATAAGAAAAATGCTGAGGGGGGCAATCTTAAGCAATCCAGGTTGGAGACTCGGATTTTTGTCCATAAGGGAAACAGAACTAGGCGCCCATGGGGCCCCTAAGGATGGGCTGAAGCTGAGGTCTGGGCCCACAGTCAAAGCCTTTGACGGGAGATCTCAGTTTTCAACGCCGCACATTGGCAAAATATTCAGTGCTTCACCAGCCTTACATAAAACTGGCAGAAAGGCTTTGGGAACTGTCAACAGAGCTACAGGAAAATCAGCAAAGAGTAATGGCCCCCTCCACAAAAGCAAACTTCTCTGCCAAAAAAGATGCCTGAGGAGACTGTCAGAGCGTAAGTCTCTGTTCCTACCTCTGATGACACCTCTCCAGAAGCAGAATTCTTTCCCTTCTTTACGTTTTGAGAGCTCTGACCTGCCTGAGGAGCACCAGCTCATACAGCTGCCCTTGAGCAGGGCACCTCCTGGTGCTCAGGGAGGGCGGGCTGGAGTGAGCCACAGCCGGGCCCTTTTCCCTGTGAAGGTGTCGCCCTGGGGGGGCCATCTGTTGCAGTCTCTTTCAAGTATTCTTTGTGTCCTGGACGTTGAATTGCCACCTGCTTGTTATGACATAAATATTTAAATTCCATAGTGGTTTATAGTTTATGTGTATTTGTACAAATAAAGCCTTTCTGTGTTAAAAAAAAAAATGGCAGACGTGGTGGCACACATCTGTAATCCCAGCACTCAGGAGGCTGAGGCAGGAGGATCGCTGTGAGTTGGAGGCCAGTTTGGGCTCCATAGTGAATCCAAGACCAGCCTGAACTACATAGAGAGACCCCATTTCAAGAAGAGGGAAGCCAGGCGTGGCGGCGCACACCTGTAATCTCAGCACTCAGGAGGCTGAGGCAGGAGGATTGCTATGAGTTTGAGACCAGCCTGGGCTACATAGGGAGTTCAAGGCCAGCCTAGACTACATAGTGAGACCCTGTCTCAAAAAAGAAAGAAAAAGAAGAAGAAGGAAGGAAGGTAGGGGAGAAAGAGAAATGGTGGGCAAGGGGACAACCAGAGGGGATTAAGGGAAGTTTTCAGCACGATTCCGCAGGGGGACTTGGACTCCCAGAATATCCAAGATGAAACTTCTGTCCCATCCCTTTGTTCCTAAGCCTCTGAGTTGGGGGAGCAGCCAGGGCCACACAGGTCACAGCATGCAGCACAGGGTCAGCTCCCTTCCCCCCTCCCAGCCAGGACCCTGCTGCCCCTGCACGTGGCTGCCTGCCTCACCCCCTCCTGTGGAGCGGCCCCTACTCACCTTGGCCCCCCGGCCGGCCACCCCGTAGCGAGTCAGGGCGATGGTGCCTTGGAGGCTGAGGCCCTGGTCCTGTAGGTACTTAAAGTCATCTTCTGTGCCATGGTTGGCATAGATGAGAAGGCCCTATGCCCAAGAAGAGGGATCCTTAGAACTCAGCCCGGACAGGCCAGGTGGGGGAAGGGCAGGAAGGCTGGCAGCAGGAGGAAGGATTCAGGTTCTGTCTTTTCATCTCACTCTGAGATGTAAGCAAGGACAGTCACCCTGGTTTCCTCTGTGTCTGGTTCCCTGTATCAGCCCTAGCCTTGAGCAGGGGCCGCTAGCATTTGTTGAGTGACTAAGCAATAGAGGAATACAGGAGGGACGGAATATAGAATAAACTTACTATGAGGGTATGTTGAGCTCCACTTAAAGCACTTTTCCTGACATGCCCCGGGGTTAAGCAGGGAGAAGCCTGTGTGGGAAACAGGGAGATCCAAGCCACGCCAAGGGGGGGCTCAGGCTCACCTGTGGAGTTCCAGGGGGTCCATAGGCAGCATAGGGTTGCACCACATCAGGCCCGCTCTGCTCCCCGGTCACATTCTCCTCTCTTGGGGTATAGGAGTGGTGAGCAGTCCCATTAGGACCCACTGTGGAGGGGGCAGAGTCAGGGCCGGTCCAGCAGCTCCCATTCCCCACCCCGGGCTTCCCACGCCGGGCGGGGTCTCACCAACTTCCACGAGGTTGGGCCTGTCT
Organism: Dinomys branickii; assembly: GCA_004027595.1. Taxonomy (NCBI): domain Eukaryota; kingdom Metazoa; phylum Chordata; class Mammalia; order Rodentia; family Dinomyidae; genus Dinomys; species Dinomys branickii. Next base: position 89,028 of record PVLD010003819.1, on the reverse strand, counting down.
GGCCTGGGGAAGGACAGCAGCACCTCGTACTCCACGGTCCTGGCTGCATCCAGACCCGACACTTGGTCGCTCCAGCGCTGCAGCAGGAGCTGCACCAGGGCCTCGTCGCGGGGGCTGGAAGCCAGGTGCGGCTGCCTGGAGAGCTCTCTGCAGGGCGGGCGGCACAGGGGGTGGGGTGGGGTGGGGCATCAGTGAGGAGCCGCTGGCCGCTGGCCACGGCAGGAGCAGGAGCGGGCAGACCCGACACTCACCGGAGATTCTCCTGGATCCTGCTGGCATCCAGCTGTCCCATGACAGTCTTCAGGGTCTCCAGGTCCAGGTCCTGGTGGTCTGAGGTGCTTGAGGCTGGCTGCTCAGCCCCTTTGGGGATGGCAAAGTGGCCCAGGATGATCCCCAGCCCTAAGAGGGCAGCTGCCCCCACTCCCAGCCCTACTGCCTTCACCCACTGCATGCTGGAGCCCGGGCCGCCAGGGGTGGCCCTGCTTGGAGCCTCCTTATAGATGGGGCACCAGGGCTAAGTTAACCATTACCCCTCAGGCTGTGTTGCCCTTTGGCCCCCAGATGGCAGGAAGGGAGGACCCCGAGATAGAGCTGGAGCTGCCACATGGAGCACATTTGCGTCTTTTCCCTGAAAGGGAACTTGGAGGGCACCGACACAATGTGGGGACAGTGAGGTCCAGAAAAGGAAATATCTCACCCACAATCTCCCCATAAAACATACCCCAAGCCATATGCCTATTGCCTACCACTGCTCCCTACGTCACCCCCAGTGGCGTTTCGTCTCCCGCACAGCCAGCTCTACCCAGCTGAGCTTGTTTTGAGTTCAAATCCCATCTTGCTCAACATAAACTGTGTGATCTTGGGCAATTCAAACTTCTTTGAGTCTGTTTTCTTAGCTATGAAAGGGGGGTACTGGGGCTGGGTGTGGTGGCGCACACCTGTAATCCCAGCACTCTGGAGGCTGAGACAGAAGGATTGCCATGAGTGTGAAGCCAGCCTGGGTGACACAGTGAGTTCAAGGCCAGCCTGAACTACATAGCAAGACCTTGTCTGAAAAAAGTTTCAAAAATAAAAATTTACAAATGGGGCTGGGCACGGTGGTGGTGCATATCTGTAATCCCAGCACTCTGGAGGCTGAGACAAGAGAATTGTGGTGAGTTCAAGGCCAGCCTGGGCTACACAGGGAGTTCAAGGCCAGTCTGAATTATACAGAGACCCTGTCTCCAAAAAACAATGGGGATACTGGGCCTAACTCACAAAGCTGTGGTTCTGTCTTCATGAAACAAAGTGGCATCCACAGAAATATCTAGCCCAGTAACATCTGGCATGTGGTGGGAGAGCAGTAACTTTCAGTCAGCTCTCCCTCCCTCCAGCGTGATGACAGAGCGAAAGAAGGAAGGTGACCTAGAGCGCTGCTCTGTCTGTCCTGATGGCTCCCAGCTTCTGTGAAGAAGCGAGGCTCTCAGACAGGGAGGTGGTTCCCCAAGATGTAGCGGGAACTGCATACCTCCTTGGCCAGGTGACTTCTTCCTCCAGTCTCTGGCCCTACTGGAATCCACCCGTCCACCCCTCAATCCATCCCTCCATCCGTCCACCCATCCACCTACCCCTCCACCCACCCATCCCCCACCCACTCACCCCCCCGCCCCCCCACCTGTTACTTACGCCCTCCTTCACGTACGCATGCCGGCCCTGTTCATTCATTTGCCCTGTGCTAGGTCCATGCCAGCCTCTGGGAGAGCAAAGTCCAGCAGAAGAGACAGGCAGGTTTGATGATTATCAGCACCCACAAAATGACCTTGGATCTTATCAGGAGCCCATCAGTGTGGGGAGCACACACCCTCCTTACGAAGGCACAGTGGGACAGTCACCACGAAACAGGTGTGGCAGTGGCACAAGGCAGCAGCGCCACCTCCCCCAGGGTAGATTACATTCTTGGAATATGTGAAGCTGCAGCACATCTGGACAAGTGTGTGACATCTGGGTAGGCGCAACTGCACTGTGCGTGCCGTTTGTCTGAAAGTGTGTGGACCTGTGTGAATAACACGACAAACTAGCTCAGGCTCCTGGAGTCGGCTGGTGCCTACACTGCTGTCGGACACAGACTTGGTGATTTTTCTCCTCCCATCTCGAGGAGGCACCACCCCTTCCCCAGCCCTCTAGACTAGGTGCTGGTATAGGGCACATCAGGGAGCTGAGGCACACAGACACTGTTCCTCTTCCCCGCCCTCCTGCCATCATGCCAGCCCCCGGGTTTTCAGTCCTCCAGGACAGCTGCCCCTGCTGCCACCCTTCCCACTCTCCTAGCTCCTTCCCACCCTCTTGGCTTCCACCTGTCCCCAGGGAAAGCCACACTGGTCAGAAGGTGCAGCCAGCCCTGCGCCTGCACCGTGACCCCTGAGTGCGCCCTAAGCAGCCAGCAACTTTGCAGATCAGGCTTGGAGATCAGGCTTGGGACGCACCCCACCCTCCCACACCCCGGGCAGTTTTACACCCTTCCCTCTCCAGTCCGGACACCTCTCCTTCTCCAGCCCCCTCAGGCCCCAAGCCTCCTATGATGCTGAGAACAGGGCAGTGGAAGGCAGCACCCAGCCTCGGCCATGCCCTTGGCTTCCCCTCCTAGCATAGTGGTCAAATGTTCCTCACCCTGTCTAAGGCCAGCTCTCCCCTGACACTGGAGCCCAGCCTTGCGTGACCTGAATCCTGGCTCTGGCAAGTCTCCCCACTTTCTCCTACTCCCCCACTGTTTTTCTTTAGTAGATCATTTCCACACACCTAGAACAACCATGTAGTGTGTAACACCATCTTTTAAAAAATATCTTAAAATCTTGATGTGGTGGAGCATGCCTATAATCCAAACTGCACAGGAGGCTGAGCCAAGAGGACCAGAAGTTCAAGACCTTCCTAAGCAACTCAGTAAGATTCTATCTCAAAATAAATTTTAAAGTGCCTGGCTGTGGTGGTATGTGCCCTAATTTGAGCACTTGGAAGGCTGAGGCAGGAAGATCACTGCAAGCTACATAGTGAGTTCAAGACCTGTCTGAATTACATAGTGAGACCCTGTCTCTAAAAAAAGGTTGTGTCAGCCGGGCACAGTGGCTCACACCTGTAATCTCAGCACTCAGAAGGCTGAGGTAGGATCACTGTGAGTTCCAGGCCAGCCTCAGCTACAGAGTGAGTTCAAGGCCAACCTGAAGTGCATAGTAAAACCTTGTCTCAAAGACAAAATAAATAAATAACAAAGAAAGGTTGTGTGAACACTCTGGGAGGCTGAGGGAGCAGGATTGCAAGTTTGAGCCCAGCCCGGGCAACTTAGCAATTTAGCAAGACCTTGTCACAAAAATGGAAAAAGAGGTTAGGGATGTGGCTCAATGGTAAGGCACTGTGCTACCAGGTGGGAGGCCCTGGCCAAACCTCAGGACTGTAGGGGGAAGTAACCTCTCTTAGCCCCACTTGCCCCTCCAGGAACTACCCACCTTTCTGTTCCCTTTCTGTCCTTAGAAGTCTAGGCTGATCCCCCTTTCCCATCTCCCGGAAGCCTCTCCTGTTCAAGCTATACCCACCACCCGCCGCCCTTGAGAAGGTCAACTTCCTCCATGTTGTTACATGCGGCAACCCTTCCGTCTCCTTTGTTACCTGGCAGAAGCATGTGTCACAGCTGGTCCCCTGGACCTCCTTAAGTTTCTGGTCTCTCGGTTTCCAGGCCTCACACCCATCCACTGCTCCCTCTCCCTTTGTGGCTACTCTGTTTTGGCCCGGAAGCCTTCATCACCTGGTGTTTTAGCATCACAGTGACCCAGGGCTCAGGCCCGGGCAGTCTTCTCTATTGACACAATGGATTTTAATACTGTCGTGGCCAGCGCCTAAGACAAATCCAAAGAATACTGTGGAAATTGGGGTATGACTTCCAAAGTTAGCTCTTAGAAGCCACTGTGGCTTCTCTGTGGTTCCTTCTTGGATCATTTGCTAGATGCCTTATTGTGAGGATATGCAAGCGGCCTTCAGAGGACTGCAGTCCCAAGCTGGGCATGGTGGTACAGGTCAATAATCCCAGCACTTTGGGAGACTGAGGCAGAGAATTCCAAGTTTTGTTTTGTTTTTACAGAAGACTGACAGATGGAGCCCTCTTCCCTGATGGAAAAGAAGAAGAGGAGGAGGAGGAGGAGGAGGAAGGGCCCCAAAGGATCCCAAGTTTGAGCCCAGCCTAGGCATCTAGTGACTTAGTGAGATCCTGCCTCAAAACTAAAAATAAAAAGGGTTGGGGATGTAGCTCAGTGTGCAAGCTCTGGATTCAGTCCCCAGGACCTCCCATCCCCCCAGAAAAAGAATAACCCTGTAGCCCTGCTGACATCTCTTTTACAACTTAGCCAAGGTCACAAGGTGGGCAGTGGCTCTTCCCACCCCTCCCTAATATCTCTGTGCACTCTGGAGTCAGAGCAGGCGTCTCCGTCCTCCTGCAGAGGGTCGCAGCCCCTTCCTGTCCCACCGGGTGCTTCTCACAGGAACGTGGCTCTGGAGTCTGAGGGTAAGGCCAAGGGGGCCGGGGGAGATCAGGGTGGTGGGAACGAGAGCGGTAGGGAGTCAGCAAGTGGCCCAGAGACTGTGCTTGCCTCAGAGCTGGTGGCTGCCTGCCCCCGCAGGCATCCCAGCCAAAGGACACTGGGCACAGCTGCAACTCAGTGGGAAAGTTTATTGTCGCGCTGATGGGGTGACTTCCCGAGGAGGTGGCAGGTCTCAGGTCTGAGGCCTGGCCTGGGCTGACTGGTTTCCATGCACTTGGGGAGGGTAGGAGGAGCAGCGCTGCCCTCTGGGAGTTCGGGGGCTGCAGGCCAAGGTGCAGGAGCTTGATCTTGAGATGCTAGGCAGAAGCCCCCAAGTCCTGTCCTCTCTGCAGCAGCTGCCCCAGCGCCTGCCTGGCCAGGGCTTCCTTCTGTGCCATCTGCATTCCCTCCTTTAGCTTCTCATACACAGAGCTGGGCTGGAACAAAGGGGCGGGGAGCTGGGCTGGGAGACAGGGAGAGGAAGGCTGGGATGGGAGTTGGGGACAGGTGGCCCAGGGCTGGGGCCCTCACCAGGTTTCGCAGCTTCTCCCTCAAGGCCAGGTTGTCAGCTTGAGTGGTGCTTAGTGCCACCCGAAGCCTAAGGTTGAAGGAGACCCCCTCAGTGCTTGTCCCAAGCCTGTTCACACACACACACACACACACTCAGCTGGTACAGTCATGTCGCATTAACAGCCTAGAGTTTTGACACCACTGTTGGAGAGGAAAGTGTCCTCTCTTGTGACTTGAAGCAGAGGCCCAGACCTGCTGATCCTGCTTTTCCTCTTTAAGCTGGGCTACAAACACATGGAGGTTGCCTCAGAAAAGGAAGTGGGATAGGGCTGTCCCCTCCTTTAGGCTGCAGCCACATTGAGAAAGGACTGTGTGCTTCAGGCTGGTGAGAAGGTGGAGTCTGGAACCTGTTCTGCCCCCGCGCTCCAGGTGAGCTGTGTGAATGGAAGCTGCCAACACTCAGGCCCATGAGCAGGGGCGCCTGCTTGTCGTTCTGCAGGAGACCTTCCCAGGATTTGCCTGGCCAAGAGGGGCTCTGATGCTGCATTGCTGCAGAGGGGCAATTGGCCACGGGACTGTGTAGTCCAAGCCCCAGAGCCTGACGTAGAGGATAATGCCCTCCCCATAGACTCCTCTCCAGTTCTCGGGCAACTAAAGCTGAGGGGCCCTGACGGGCAGCTACTGGACTGCCTGACTGGCAGGCAAGGAGCCAGGTGAGGTGCTCTGCATACTAGATTGAAAGCGCAGAGCCACGGCCGTGGCTGCGACCCCCACATTTCAGGGCAGGACACTGCTGCTTGCCAGGTGAAGGACCTGGTGACAAGGAGGCCACTGAGGGGATAGAATAGGAAGGCCGAGAAGTCAGGAGCTAAGAACCAGGACTGGCCTGGGAGGGCACCTCTGATGACCCTACAGGCCCCCAACTGCCCTGCCTAACTCACCTCACACAAACACTGTGCAAACGCTCCATCTCCTCTGAGGTGCGCTGTGGGCCCCAGTCTTGCTGACTGAGGAACCGGCTCTTCTGGATCCCTAAGTCTCTGGGCAGGTCGGCATCGAGGGCTGGACTGGAGGATCTGGAGGCTGGGGGAAGGAGGCACCTGGCCGGAGACCCAGGCTTTTCAGTCCCAGCGCAGGTTTGAACGTTCCTGAGGGGAAGAAGCACCCTCTGCCTCCTGCATTTTATGCGCACTTGCACAAACACACACTCACACACAAGGCCTTACGATTCAGGGTCTTTGGGCTCCGGTGTGCTCAGGAGTGTAAACAGCAATGGGAAGGTGCTTTCCGGATGCAGATCCAGCTTTTGCTCTGAACAAGGTAACTTTGCAGAAAAGGTGCCATGGTAACTGAAGTAGCATGCGGCTCACACCCAAAGGCCCAGGTCCTCCCTCGGCCTCCTGCCTCGCCATCTCCCCTCCCCACTTTTTTTGGGGGGGCAGCACTCGGTATTGCACCTAGGGCTCTTGCACTAAGCCACATCCTCTGCCCTTTCAATTATTATTTTCAGGCAGGACCTTGCTAAGTGACTAAGTTGCCTAGGCCAGGCTCCAACTTGCAACCCTCCTGCCTCAGCCTTCCAGAGTGTTAGGATTACAAGTGTGCACCCCCATGCCTGGCTACAGCTTTCTGCTTTTCAGGGATTAATCCTTAGTGTCCTCCCATTCTGTGGAGGGAGGTGGAGGCAGAAGTTACATGTGAGAGTGGTCCGGGAGACCATCCAGCCAAGAAACCACCCTCTGCCTCTTCTTCAGGCCTTGAATCCAGGAGCTGGAGAGGCAGCAAGAGGGGCTGCATTGATGGGAACTGAGGCAGAGCTTCTCCAGCCCCTGCCCCTTGCCTGCTGTCACCTCCTTGTCTGGCTCCCTGGAGACCTGAGGTTCTTCAGGCTGCTGCACCTCAGCAGGATGTATCACTGGCTTCAAGGCTCGCCCAGAGTGGGCTCCTCCTTCTCCCCTGCAAGACTGAAGAAGACACAGGCCTGGTTGGCAATCACACCCATCATCCCATCTGCCTGCCCTTTCCAGCCTGGTCTGACTTCAGAGGGGCAGCATTTGGCCTGGGGAACCAGATCTCTCAAAGCTAGCGTTGCCAGGTCAGGCATGAAGGCGCACACTATAAACCCAGCACTCAGGAGGCTGAGGCAGGAGTATCACTGTGGGTTTGAGGCCAGCCTGGGCTACATAGTAAGCTTAAGGGCAGCTTGAACTGCATAGTGAGACCCTGTCTCAAAAAGGGAGTGGGGGAGCAGGGAGCGGGGGCGCCGAGAGTTGCTAGATGTGGCCAGGTAAGAAGGACCTGGGTTCAATTCCCAGTAACATTAAAAAACAAAAAAAACAAAAAACTTTACTCTATCCTGCAGTGTAATTATTTACTATCTGAAATTTTTAAATTAACTGAATGCCCTGTATTCTATCTTGCAATTCTACCACAGCTACATGTGAACAGTGTTTTACAAACTGAGTCTCTACAAATTCAGGGCGTGTGTATGGAGGGGTGGGTGGAGAGGACAATATTTAAATGAATCCTATAAAAGTTTTGTAACAAGGTGGAGAATCTCTTCCACTTTGGTTGTAGAAATCATCATCAGATGGGAACCGAATTCATCACAGGAGTAATTAGCATCACCTGAGAAGGGGGCTCTAGCTTTCCTTTCTGTTGGTTTTTGAGGCAGGGTCTCGCTGTGCAGTTCAGGCTGGACTTGAGCTCACTTTGTAGCTCAGGCTGGTCTCAAACTCCAGATGATCCTCCTGCCTCAGCCTCCCAAGTGCTGGGATTATAGGTGTGCGCCACCACGCCCAGCTTTTTCTCTTTTTTTTTAGTCTTTCAAACTGGTCTTGAACTCACTACATAGCTCAGGCTGGGCTTAAACTCGTGCAGTCTTCCTGCCTTAGCCTCCCGAGTGCTAGGATTACAGGTATGCATGATGCCTACTGATTCTTTTTTTTTTTTTTTTTTTTTTGAGACAGGGTCTTGCTACCTAGTTCAGGCTGGCTTTTAACTCACTGTGGAGCCCAAGCAGGCCTTAAACTTATGGTGATCCTCCTGGAGTAGCTGATAGACATCATGAAGAAAAACTGAAGTGGCCTAAAGCCCTAACTATAAGAAAAGGTAAATAAGATGATAGGTTAACAGGACAGCAGGACAGGATGCAGTTCATTCCTGCACACTGTTGAGCAGTCACTGCAGCATGAGTGTTGGGCCAGATCCTGAACACAGAGATGAACAGGAGCTCCAAGGAGACTGCAGATGTCCAGACTCACAGATGACCACTGTGCAGGGGATGTTCCACAGAAGTCTGTACAGAAAGCCTCTCTGCTGCTGACACAGGACTGTAAGCCTGACTACTCAAGAGGATGAGGCAGGACTGTAAGTCTGAGGCTAGCCTGGGAAATTTAGCAAGTTTCTGTCTCAAAAATGCTTTTAAAAGCCTGGGAATGCTGGGCGTGGTGTACATTCCTGTAATCCCAGCACTTGGGAAGCTGAGGGAGGAGGATCACCACAAGTTCAAAGCCAGCCTGGGCTACATAGCAAGACTCTGCCTTAAGACACCAAAAAAAAAAAAAAAAAAAAACTCAGTTGTAGAACATTCACTTGACATGTGTGAGGCCCTGGATTCAATCCCCGCCTGGTACTGAGGGGAAAAAAGACCCAGCTACAAGAAGCTGTCACAAACTCCACCTCGTTTCCAAAGACAGCACCAAGGAGGTGCTGCCTAAGCTTAACAGAGTGCAAAGCCCAGGTCAGAGAAGGAAATGTAAGCAAAACGGGATGGTGCAGGAGGGAGATGGGACCTCCTGCTAGGACCCAGATGATGGGTCAAAGGGCCCCCAGGACAGCCTAGGCTGCGGCTGCCAGGTGACCGTGGTGCTGGAGATCTCACGTGTGTCTGTGGGGTTGTTAGTACCATTATTTGGAGTAAACGCGAGAGCCAGGAAACCAAGAGCTCTGGGAGTGAAGGAAAAACTACAAGAGTGCCAAGGCAGCCTCCTGATGGTCAGCCCGTGCTGGGGACCAGCGCTCACAACCGAGCCACCCAATTAACTACAGGACACCTGCACCTGGCAAAACTTAAGTCTCTGACACAAAAAGTAGTTTTTTAGTACAAGCATGTCCCAATTACTACACAAGACATACTTTTATTATAAAGTTATATATTTGATTTTGGACATCCAGTTGTACCCCACAAATTGAGAACCAACATTTAAAGAGGCTATGTCACTTTCCTACAATCTCGGAGTCGTCCAAGGCAGATCATCAAAGGGGTGGCTGTCAGAGCACCTGGTAACTTGTCTCGCAGCGGGTGGGCAGCCACATCTAGACCCAGTTGCTGGGAGGACACTGGCCACAGCACAAGTCTCCTGATAGCTGATTGTGCCCAAGCTTAGGACTCAAGGTGAGATGGGAGGAGACTTCAGAATGGCCCCTGTGGTCTTGATCTTTGTCACCTCTTATCTCTGTTCAAGTGGTGAATACAGTGAAGGTACTGGGAATAAATTACAATGAAGCAGGGAGCAATTCAAGAACACTGGTGGCCAGATGTGGTGGCGTACACCTGTAATCCCAGCACTTGGGGAGGCTGAGGCAGGAGGATCTCAATGAGTCTAAGACCAGCCTAAGCTACATATAGTTCAAGGTCAGCATGAATTAGAGTGAGACCCGGTCTCAAATTGAAAAAAAACAAAAACAACAAAAAAAATATGATGCCACCTCCATTTGCAAACTTAATTCTTTCCACAATTTTGGTTGCAAACCAAATTGGCTAAGAACTGAATCAATTTCCCCATAAGGTCAACAATGAACCTAACCACTGAATGTGATTTTGTTCAGGACCAGAATCATGGAAACAATTAAGTCTGTGAACTGAGGTGCCACTTTGAGAAGCTCAGCCTTGAGAGAAGTAACAGTAAGACAAAAGAAACTCTAATTAAGACTTTTGTGCCAGGTGTGGTGGCGCATGCCTGTAATCCCAGCACTTGGGAGAGGACCATTGTGAGTTCTCACACACACACACACACACACACACACACACACACACACACACACAAAGAGAGAGAAAAAAGATTTATGTGCATCCCCAGATTCTTTTTTTCTCCCGAGTCTTGCTGTTACAAGGTTGCCCAGGCTGGGCTTGATTTTGTGATCCTCCTGCCTCAGCCTCCCAGAGTGCTGGGATACGGGGTGTGCCATGATGCCCATCTGACTCTTGTATAGCATTTCTCACCATAAAATGAACACAACCCATTTAGGAGGCAGAAAAAATAGGAGCTAGAGCACTGGATCAATGCCACGGCAGGAAGGCTGGCCTTGGAGAGGTGACTTGTCCCCTCTGGGTGTGGGGAGGAGGCAGAGGGTTGGCTCTGGGGAGAACACATGGACCTTGCTTTCCTTGGGGGACTGAGACCAGCGAGCATGGATGAGGGGTGGACGGGAGGCTGGCTGGTGCCTCCTGCGGAGGAGTCCCTGCCCTTACCTCACAGCACTCCGGGGAGGCCCCCGGAATCCACATCTCCGCCCAGTGCCTCAGCGGCTCCTGCAGCACCCAGTGCTCTTCACCATCCTGCCGGGGCCACTGTGTGAGGGCCACCGGCTCCTTCAGGGGTGCCTGAAAGGGAAGCGGTGCGGGGCTGCCTCAGGAGGGGTGGGCCCAGCAGCTCCCTGGGAGGGGCTCTTAGCAGCGCTCCGCTCCGTACCTTTCTCCACTCCTGGCAGAGCCTCCACCCCCTGCAGCCCTCACCCAGGGGACAGGATGGGGGAGTAGATAACAGATGAAGGGTGGGGGTCCAGGACTCACCCCTGCACCACCGCAGGCAGCCAGGCTGGGGGCTGTGGAGGGCCGGCCCTGGTGCCACGGCCCTAAGGCAGGGCTTCCCACCCACAGCCCCCACTGACTCCACAACGCACCATGCACGAACAGGCAGAGACTTTTTGATCGGATTTGTTTATTTGAAATGAAACCCATTTTCCCTACATTGCAGTTAGTTCCTGAGAGACAGGAGAGGGCTTAGTGACAAGATCCACTGTCACCTGGCTCCTTCTGAATACAGTCTCACCCCACTAGCCAGTAGGGTCCAGGGCTCAAGGGTGGCTCAGACAAGGTCAAGTAGGCTCACCCCGGTGAGGGATCCTGCTCGCAGTGCAGGCCTTGCAGAGCCTCCTTTGCCCACCAGGCCTACACAGCCCCATCCAGCACCTCAGCAAGTGATCGGCCCCCACAGCATTCTGTCACCCAGCCCCTCAGCCCTTTCAAGAACTGGTAAACACCACAAATGAAGCAGCCACACTTCCCATCAGTACCTAGGAAAGGAAAAGGGAGGGGAAATGCCCCCCAGCCCCACCCAACTCCCACACCTCCCCTGGGCAGGCTCCCAAGGGAAAGCATTGTAAAGTAAAAGGGAAAGCTGCTACCCAGCTCAGCCGCTTTCTCCTCCGGGAGGAAAGCCACAAGAATGTTACAAGTACAGGTGCAAGGTTGTTCCCGGGACTGGGACCAGTGACTCTTCCAGGGTTGAAGAACGTATGGAACATTTTGAAAGAAATAGGTATGGGTAGCAGGGTGTGGTGACACACATCTATAATCCCAGCACGGCAGTGGCGGGGTGCGCATGAGGCAGAAGGATCACTGGGAGCTCGAGGCCAGCCTAGGCTACATAGTGAGCTCAAGACCAGCCTGGACTACATAGCATGATCCTGCCTCACACAAAATAGGTATAGGTGACGAGGCAGCTCACCCTTTGCCCCTGGGAAGGTAGGTGCCCGGCCAGCCCAGAGACGGGTGCATCCAGTCCAGCATGGAATGCGTCCTCTTTGTCCTAAACAATGTTCCAGCAACCTGGCATTTACTAACAGCAGAACACAGACATATAACACATAGCTCCAAAATAGGAAATATTTATACCAGGACCCAGTGAAGCCTCCCTTCCTCATTCAACACTCTTGACTTTCAGCTGGGCGTGGTGGCATACCCAGCACTGTGGGAGACCTGCAGGATTATAAATCCAAGCCCAGCCTGGGCAACTTAACACAGGCGGGGTCTCAAAATTTAATACAAATAAAAATGGGCTTCATACCCAGAGCAGTATGAAGGCCCTGGGTTCAATCCTCAGGTTCACAAAACAAAAACCAAAACTTGGGCCCCACAGGGTGACTGTCCAGCCTCTCTCTTGAGGCCATCACTGCCCCCTAGCCTGCAAGGCTTGTCCTAGAGGGTGCACAGAGCTGAATGCGAAACCCAGTGCCTCTTTACACCGACAGGTTCATGACTGAAAACAGGCCACTCCAGGGTCAGTCCGTGGCCAGCCAGATCTCCTGGGTCCTGTTCAGAGCAGCCAGGGTTTCTAACCAGAGCAGAGGCGGCCTTCCACCCTGACACTTCAGGGACCCAGGAAGAAGGGGGAGATGAGTGAGGGGCCAGGTGGGCCCCATCTTCTGCAACTGACACTGCTGTCGGGGCTGCCTAAGTCTTCAGGGGTAGATGGGCCTCACAGGCAGCAAAAGCACCCACAGGGACTAAGAGGCCAGTGGGGGCAAGTGTCTTCACTGCGAGGATGACAGGATGCTATGCACAAGGAGGAGGGGAGGGTGGCCAGGCACAGCCTCACTTCATCTCATTCAACCAGGAGATCAAACTGCTCAGCAGCTTCAAACTCAGCATTCATGGCCGCAGCCCACTCATCCAGCTCCGACTTCTGGGGAAGAGAAATGGGGCCCGGTGAGCAGGGAGAAGGGGCACACTGGCTGGAGCCTGTCACCCACACCCTGCAGATGCCGGCCACAACAACCCCCAGCCACCTCCCGCCCGGCAGAGCTGAGCCCTGGGCCTGCACATCCAGCAAGCACGCAGCATGACGGCAGGAAAGCCTGCCCCTCTCCCTCACTCACCAGTATTGCCGGCACCTTTTTCTTCTTTCGCTTCTCTTTCACTACGGGAGAGATTCCCGGGAGATTCATGTCTAGGGACCAGGACTTTGCAGGGACCTTGGGGACCTCAGTTAGCTTTGAGCACACGACAGGTGAGACTCCAGACAGATCTCTGGGCTCCTCAAATCCAAAGCAAGGCTGGTGGCCAGGAGTAGAGGTCGAGGCACCACCGAAAGCGTCCAGCCGGCTATAGGAGCGCCTGACTTTCTGAGACATTTCCACGTATCTGACATCCAACTCCTCCTCCTTGGAGTCAGACCCAGAGTTTGAGGGGTACTGCACAGGAGTGGTAGTGGGGGTGACAGGGACACTCCATGTCTTGAAGAGGTCCTCCTTCGTGGGCTCCTGGAGAGGGGGGTTGTTTTCTTTCCCCAAGAAAGCAATCTGCAAAGGGACAGTGGAGAGAACACCTTCCTGTTACACAGATGGATCCTCATTCCCAAAAACGAGTAAGGAGACTCAGGGTGGAAAAATATGCTCCACAGGACAATTTTATTCATATATTTACGGCAGCACTCAGGATCAAACACAAGGACTCATACATGCTAGGCAAGTACTCTACCAATGAGCTACGCTCCCAGCACCCACCCACATATCTTTTTTGGGGTATGAGGGATTGAACCTGGGGCTGTACTGAGCCCTATTTTATTTATTATTTTTGAAACAGGGTCTCGCTATGTAGTTCTGGACTGGCTGGTCTGGACTATGTAGCCCAGGCTGGCCTTCAACTCACAGTTATCTTCCTGCCTCAGCCTCCCGATTATTGGGGTTATGGATGTGTGGCACTACGCCGGGCCAATTTTATTTTAAGACAGGGTCTTGCTAAGTTCCCCAGGCTGGCCTTGAAATTGTGATCCCTTTACTTCAGCCTCTTTATTAGCTGGTACGACGGGTGTGTACCACTGAGCTCAGCTGGATAAACATTTTTAAAATAAAACTGTCACTGCTTCTGAGGCCTCTACCCATGTAACACCAGAACACTGGCCACATCTGCTAGTGCTGTCCCTGGGTCCATGTGTGCTTGTAACCCAGCCACCTAACAGCGCCCACACACCGCTCGAACTAGCTCAACCATCTACTGTTTTGCCTACTTCCAGCCACGCCCTCTACGGTCCATCTGCCACATAGCCACTGAAGATTTTCCTCCAAAGTCCATTCAGTCAGCAAGGGTCTAAGAGCGATTTGTCCTGTGCCTGGCACCATGCCAGGCAGCGGGAGTACAGAAGGAAACACGAGAAAAGCCGTGCACCCTGGTGCTTCCATTCTAGGAGGTAAAGCAGGTAAGACCGTGGACTATGAGGCAGGTATTAAGTGCTACGGAAACAAAGGAGGATGGAGTGCTGGGGTGGGCTGGAACTACAGGCCTCACTGAGAAAGCGACATGTGAACAACTGGAAGCTGGGGAGGGGTGGGTTGTGTGGACACCAAAAGGACAAGCAGTCTAAGTAGCAGAGGCAGAATATGCAAAAGCTCTGACAACGAAGTGTACAAGTCAGGGTCAAGGAACAAAGAGGTCATTGTGGCCAAACTGAAAAAAGGTAAAGGGGAAAGGAACCAAAGACAAGGTGTGGAAGGTAACAGGGGCAGGAGATACACTGCTCTGGAGGCCGCCGCAAGGGCTTCTGCTCTGAGACCAAGGGAGCCACGGCAAGGCTGGTGACGGGAAAGGCTTAACCCGACACAGGCAGAGCTTCCCATACTGGCTGCTTATAAAACCCCTCAGCTCAGATGTTTCCGCAGGGAGGCTGTACCTTACCATGGGCTCCAGGACAGGCGTGCCTCACCACTGGTAGTTATTCAGGCACACTGACCTTTTATTTTCTGTATAGCAACATCACTATCTGATGCGGACTTGTATACTGGTTGACTCAATCACCCCAACTAGTAACGGGAGCTTCCCAACAGCAGGGGTCTTCGGCTGGCTGGCTTCGTATTTTAAATGCTCTATAAGTACTGAGCTGATGTACATGAAAATTGGCATTGAGCTTTCTGGAGGCCAAGGCAAGGCCAGAAGCAGAACAAATCAACCATGGTCTAATACAAGGAAGTAAATTAGTTTATAGAAAGAGATACTTCCTGGCCACAAGCCCTGGGGAATCTGCCCCTTGGCCTCAGTAAAAGGGATGCTCACCGGAACGGAAACACTCTGGACTGTTTTGTTCTCCGCCCCCAAGGCCAAGCAGGCACCCAGAGCCTCACAACTTTATCCTATTCTCAGGAATCTTTCAGAAAAGCCAGGTGTGGTGGTGCACTCCTGCTGTCCCAGCACTTGGGAGGCAGAGGCAAGAGGATCACAGTGAATTTGAGGCCAGCCTGAACTGCATAGCCAGACTCTGTCTCATAAAAATAATAATCTAAAAAAAAAAAATCTGTCAGTCAAGCTGGGTGTGGTGGTACACACCTGTAGTCCTAGCCCTTGGGAGGCTGAGACAGGAGGATTACTACAAATTCAAGGCCAGCCTGGGCTACATAGTGAATTCAAAGTCAACTTGTAGAACTACATAATGTCTTAAACAAACAAACAAAAACCTATCAGTTAACTTACAAGAATGAACTAAGTCTCTGCCTGCAAAGTATTTACATTCATAGAGGGAAAGACATCAAACATATGAGTGAATACACTATCAGATATTGATAAGGTCTAAGAAGTGTAAAAAAGAAATAATAGAGTAAATGCGCTCAGGGAGCCAAGCATGGTGGTACATGTCTATAGTCCCAGCTACTTAGGAGGCTGAAACAGGAGGATCAACACTTTGAAGCCATTCTAGGGAACTTAGCAAGACCCTGGCTCAAAAATACATAAAATAAATAAAAAGGGCTGGAGTTGCAGCTCAGTACTCCCTGAGTTCAATCCCCAGTACTGGGGAAGAAAGCATGGGCAGGGAAGGTCTGTGAACAAGTTTCCTGAGCCCAGCCCTGGTTCTGTGTGATGGGACAGTCACGCTGAGAATGGGAGGAAAGGAGGCACACACCTTAATCAGGTCTTCACCAACTCCCTTCAGAATGCCTGGGGTTCACACCCTCCTATCTGGTCTCAGGGCCCCAGGGCAGCCATCTTCCACAGAGCCCCTTTCCCCCCACTTCACTCAGGAAATCTTTTTATAACATTCAAGCCTCACTCAGCCACTACCTTGGTCAAAACTTTACAGAGGCAGGTGGGGTAAACCTCAGCGGCATAATATCTACTTAGCAAACACAATGCCCTGGGTTTTATCTCCAGGACCACACACAACAACAAATAAAACAGAACATCTCCAAAGGCTGCCCACAGACGAGAAAATGAAGCTTGAGCCTGAGTGTGGTTTTCGTGCCTCATCAGGATCTGCTCTGGCCTTGCGAGCTCTTTCCTCTGACTTGAGTCTGCTCTACACACATCAAACAAAACTGCTATTCCCCAAACTTCATGATTTTTCTTTGTACTCAGATCTTTTCTTGGAGCATAGTTTCCTTTGCCCAGAACTCCTATTTTAAAAGACTTGGTTTGGATCAGGGATAGAGCTCAGTGGCACAAGTGCCTGCCTGGCTGCCCAAGGTCCTGAGTTCGATTCCAGGTACCAAAAATAAAAAATAAAAATAAATAAAAGATATGTGTGTTTGTTGTTGTTGTTGTCTTTTTGAGACAGGGTCTCGCTATGCAGTTCAGGCTGCTCTTGAGCTCACTTTGTACCCCAGGCTGGTCTCAAACTCACAATGATAATCCTCCTGCCTCAGTCTTCCAAGTGCTGGGATTACAGACGTGCACCACCACGCTTGGCTAAGACTTGGTTTAAATGTCCCTTCTGTGAAATATCCCTTGAGCCACCTGGTCCGGGTTACCATCATGGCACCTAACACTTCCATTCTGTAGCACTTAGCAATGTTGCAATCACTTGGTCAATTGTCTTTCTCCACATTTCTAAGACCAAGAGCCTTTAAAAGGCAGTTAGGGGCTGGGGATATAGCTCAGTGGCATAGCACCTGCCTGGAAAGTGCAAAGTCCTGAGTTCAATTCCCAGTACCATCCCCCCAAAAAAGGGCAGTTAGGCCAGGAGTGGTGGTGCACACCTCTAATCCGGGCGCCCCGCAAGCTGAGATAGGAGGAGTGCTCTGAGTTGAGCCCAGCTTAGGTTACATAGCAAGTTCAAGGCCAGTCTGAACTACCTAGTGAGACCCTGTCTCAAAATCAAAAACCAAAAGAAAAAATCTGGGAAAGGCAGTTAGCAATGCTCATTCTTTATACTGTCAGATTTTCTATTAGTGAACAATCCTTGATAAGAAGTTCCAAAACCATAAAAGCACCACACATATAACAATCATAAGTAAGACCCAAGGACAGCTCGGTGTGGTGGCATATGCCTATAAACCCAGCACTCTGGAGGCTCAGGCAGGAGGATCACAAATTCAAGATCAGTTTGGGCAACTTAGCAAGATGCTGTCTCAAAATAAATAAAGGCCAGGAGTGTAGCTCAAGGAGAAGGTCCTGGTACAATCCCCCATACCTTAAAAAAAAAAATGTGAAGGCAAAATAGCTTAGAAAAAGGACAGTGATTAGGATACGGCTCAGCTTTTTAAGAAAAATAGTAGAAACATATAAGGTATAAGGAGCAAAGAATGAAAAACTTAAGAAAAAATAAAGTAAAAAGAGTTAAAAGTGAATTAAGTTTCTAAGGAGTAATCAAGACTGGCCTTGCCAGGAATGTGATACATATCTGTAACCCCAGAACTCGGAGGCAAAGGAAGGGGGATCACAGAGTTTGAGGCCAGCCTGGGCTATAGAGTGAATTTAAAAGAGACTGAATTACAGAGTAAGACCCTGTCTCAAACTCTACTCACCCGCACAAAAGACTGACAATCATGATGTCCAAATGCACACTGTTTTCAAATATGGCAAAGGAGTTCCCTGGGTAGAAGTGAACAGCCAGTACGCCCTCCCCTAGCTCTCAAGTGACCACCCAACTAAGCAAATGGAAATGAACTCACCCTAGGGCTCCTGCGAGGAGTGTGAACAGTTGGGACCTGTGGGGACAACACCGACTGATCAGATAGCCAGCCCCAGGTCTTGGCCTCCCACCCATAATCCCGTCTTTGCCCACACCTTTACAGCATGAGCCACGATCTTTTTCAAGACGATGGGCTTTCTGACTGGAGCAGCAGGGGGTGCCTGAAAAGCAGGGGTGACCATTATTAGCTCTACATTAGTTCAGGGGAAGTAACTAAAAAACTCGGGGCTCACCTTCCGGCAGATTTCAGTAAAGACGCTCGGGAGATCAGGGCCTGATTTTCGCTGGGACCTCCGCAGGGATTCAGGAGATGGGGCTTTGGGCTCTGGAAGGAGAAAAACGTTCCTAGGTACACAAAGACTCTAGTTTCTACAGGAGACCGGCCCTGGAGAGAGCAAGAAAAGTTTCCCAAACAAGCCCTTCAGGGATGCCATTAGGGAAGACAAGCCTCTTTCGGTAGGGAAAGGGCTCGCGTTCCCCAAACGGCTTGCGTTCCATCTCTTCCGCGCGCCCTCCGCTCACCAGAGTGTCGAGAGGCCCCTACGGACCGCGTTCGCCTCCCAGACATGTTTAGTTTCTGTCTAGACCTCCTCTGCCACCGCAGCCGCGGACCCGCGCCAACCGCAAAGACCGCCTGCTACTGTGCAAGCGTTCGAATTACCCGCCCTGCCTGGGAGGAAGCGGAAGTGACGCAAACCGGGAGCGCTGCGACACCCGGAATCCCCAGCTTTTCACCCGAAACCGGGGCGTGGCCCGCGACTTGGCGTCATCAGAGCGCGCCGCACGCGGAAGAGACGTGGCAGCGGAGGATAATCGGGGCAGCTCGGGTTGAAGGGGGCCGACCGACAGCGGGTGAGCGCAATACCCACCCTGCGCCTCCAACCACAGCTTGCGCTGGTCGGGACCGGAGCCGCGGCCGATCAGTAACACAGATAGAAGGAATCTGTACGGAAGGGGCGGGGCCAGAAAGGGGTGGCACTCAGGAAGGGCGCTAGGGGCGGGGTCGGTCATATCTGGGAGTTGCTGGTAGAGAGGGGGTGGGATTCAGGAGGAATGAGGGGTCTTCAGAGGCGGGACTTATCCAGGGGGCGTGGCCCATTCGGAACTGAGGAAGTGGGCGAGAATTTGGGATTGGTGTGCATATGAAGAGTGCCTGGAGGAGTTAGGAATGGAGACGAGCTGGGCTGGTGAGAAGTGATGTCCGCCAGAACCTGGTTTCCTGTCAACTCCATCCCTTTCGCTAGGGTCGGTCATGGGACTTTGCAAGTGCCCCAAGAGGAAGGTGACCAACTTGTTTTGCTTCGAACACCGAGTCAACGTCTGCGAGCACTGCCTGGTAGCCAATCACGCCAAGGTGGGACATTCAGGGCGACTGCTGAGCAGGGTACTTGGTGGACAGACAATGCTGGTACTGGCAAATACACCCATCACTCTAGCCTCGCGCTAGAGTGTTAGCTCCCCAAGGGCAAGGACTTGGTTTATTTTGCTCACTACTTTATTTCCAGCACCTAAAATAGTCTGATGCACAGTAAGTGTTCAATAAGTATTTATTGGTTAAACAAACAAAAAGGTGAGTTCCTCTGTGATGAGAGAAAAGACAGTTGGATCTTGGAGTGGTAGGTGGTGGAGGCCCAGCTCTGGTTGTGACTTCTGTCTCCCACTTCAGTGCATCGTACAGTCCTACCTGCAGTGGCTCCAAGATAGTGACTACAACCCCAACTGCCGCCTTTGCAACACACCTCTGGCCAGCCGGGAGACGACCCGCCTTGTCTGCTATGGTGAGGCATGCGCACCCTGATGGGATCAGGCCGCTTCTCTGACTAGCCCAGCTCAGTGACTTCTCAAGCAGTAGGACAGTGAGTTCCCCAAGCCAGGGAGGCCAGTGCTGCAGTTAGTCCTCGTTCTGTTAGGTTACCTCCCTGATATGTAAGCTTGGGCAAGTCATTGTCCTTCTCTAGGCCTTCCTGTCTTTCCTAAAAAGCAAGGATCCTACTTCCTGCCCTGCCAGTCTTGGAGAGTTGAGCAAGAGCCAGTCAAGCTTGTGAGGATGGTTGTAGCTGTGAGGAGTAACTAGCCACCAACAGGGCGCTTTCATTACTGACTGCAAGATGAAACCGAGAGGAAGTGTTTTCGACATTGAAATGAGTTATGGGGAGTCAGAAGTCATGTGTGTCATGACTGTGACCTGAGTCCAGTGTAAGAGCCTGAGCTTCAGTTTTTGAAGGAGCTGGTGCAAAACAGGCAGCTCTGTGTATTTCTTCATCCATGTGAGTGTGTGTGCATACTTGCATGCATTCAATCCACATTGTGTTCTTACATGACTGCTTTATGTGGGTGTGTGTGTGAACACAGGTGTGTTGTGGACATACAAGGAGAACATGTGAGCGGGTGAGGGTGCCTGAGCGTTAACAAAAGATGTGTATGTGAGAGAGCTGGTCTAGATGTTGGAAAGGGCGCTTGTGTTTGTGTGTTCATAAGCACGTGCTCGTTTGTGCCTGTGGATGTACATCCATGCAAACATGTGCCTGTGTGTGTATCGGGAACCTCTGCTGCAACTACTCTTTATCAGGATGGTGACGAGCACAGTCCCAGAGAGGACTCCCTCAAAGGGTAGGTGGCATTTTTTCCCACCTACCCCTTTGTGGGCTGGCAACTTAGTGGCACCTGCTTTGAATTAGTCAGATGGTGGTTTCCATCTGCTTTGAGTTAGTCTGATGGTGGTTTCCAAGAAGCCTGAAATGGCAGGGAACACTGAGGAAACAGAGCTGGTGTGAGGAGGCGACAGAGAGGCCCTGCTCCTCCACGTATGTGCTCTTTCACCCCTGCAGTGGGCTGGAGCCCATTGCTGGGCTAGGAGCTCAGAAGGCCTTCTTCCTCATGCCTGTCCTTCTCTATCCCATGGTGCCTAAGATCTCTTCCACTGGGCCTGCCTCGATGAATGTGCTGCTCAGCTACCCCGAAACACGGCGCCTGCTGGCTATCAGTGCCCCAGCTGCAGTGGTCCCATCTTCCCCCCAACCAACCTGGCTGGCCCTGTAGCCTCTGCACTGAGAGAGAAGCTGGCCACTGTCAACTGGGCTCGAGCAGGACTGGGCCTCCCTCTGGTGAGAGTCCCTCTGTCTGTCTCTCTGTTCACCCTGCGCCTCACCTAAGGCAGGTTAGTGGCTGGGCGGGCTGGTAACCCAGACTCCTTCTTCCAGATTGATGAGGTGATGATCCCAGAGCCTGAATCCCTCAACACCTCCAGCTTCTCTGACTGGTCCAGCTTTAATGGTAAGCGTTGGCCTCCATCTGCCCTCTGGCCCTTTCCCTCTCTGCCCTGCTGACCATTCTTCTCTACCTGCAGCCACTGGCCCCCCTGCACAGGAGAAGACAGAAAGTACTTCTGCTCCCACAGTCTTCTACAGCCAGGCCCCCTGGGCCCCTCCATCTCCCAGCCCACCTGACCAGCACACAGTCATCCACATGGGCAGTTCCGAGCCCTCGACTCACGGTGAGCCAAGGAATTGTCTGGGCTCCAGAAGGATAAACGGGGTACGTGGTTGGTTGGGGGAGGAGCTCAAGGGTCTAGAGCCCCACCGGAATGACCTTTCCTCACTCTAAGCACAGGTGTCACTCTTTAGCAATTCCAGAATACTCTGCTAGTCTGGGGGAGACAGGAGACCTGGCCTCTGACACACACAGGGTGGGTTCCCCAGGCCCGTTGACGCCCTTGGCTTTACCCCTGCAGCCCCAAGGAAGGTGTACGACACGCGGGACGACGACCGGGCACCAGCCCCCCACAGCGATTACGGTGATGACAAGTACCGCCGGCCAGCCCTGGGCTGGCTGCCCCGGCTGCTCAGGTACCTGGGGCGGGGGGGCGGGGCCCTCGGAAGGACAATTTGACAGCCAGAGGGACTGACACCAGGCCCTAACCTGCAAGGACTGTGCAGAGCGGCCTCTGCTGGGCAGTAGAAGCCTCGCTGTCTCCCACCTCTGGGCCCTTGCCTCCCACAGGAGCTTTAGACTCAGGCTCTTTGAGGCCTCTGCCTGCTTTTTGTTCCCCATGCCTGCCACACTGCAGTTTTCCTGCTTCAGCGGCTCCAGCTGCACAGGAGCTGTGTGGTGGAGTGACCACCTCCGTGGCACAGATGAGGAAACTGAGGGTCGGGGTGGTGACTAGGGCTCCCCTTCATGCCGCGGCCCCAGGGCCTGACCCGACCTTCCCTTCATTCCCCCAGGAGCCGAGCCGGGTCTCGGAAGCGGCCGCTGACCCTACTGCAGCGGGCAGGGCTGCTGCTGCTCTTGGGGCTGCTGGGTTTCCTGGCCCTCCTGGCCCTCATGTCTCGCCTGGGCCGGGCTGCCGCTGACAGTGATCCCAATCTGGACCCACTCATGAACCCTCACATCCGTGTGGGCCCCTCATGAGCCCTGGGTTGTGACTGGGCCAGGCCAGGGCCCCAAGGAGGGAAGACTGGAGGACCTGGGGCTCTTCTTTATTCCTGTCCCTCAAGCCTAAGACACTAAGATCCCAGGCCCAAAGCCAAGGCCGCCAGGGCAGCTGCAGGCTGGGCCTAGAGTCCTGTAGGTCAAGCATTTGTCTTAATTTGCTTCTCCTTGGGTCTCCTGCCTCCCACCCCAACCCCTCAAAGGAGCTGACGGGGGCAAATAAACAACAGACTTTATTAAAACACCCAAAGCAGCCTTTTCCTTACACTTCGCAGCCTTGGCCCATCCCCAGGCCTCAGTGGCTTTCCTCTCGGTGCTCAATGGTCAGAAACTCCAGAGACAAGCGGTTGAAGAACATGACCCCGTTGAGTACTGGGCAGAGCAGAAAGCCATCAGCCCCACACCCTGTCCCTCCTCCCGCCCCTCAGTCCCAGGCTTCCCCTCCCCACCCTCTGAGCACTACTCACTCAGGATGGTTAGGGCAGAGCACTGGAAGTATTTGTTATCTGTCATCTCAGCGTAGACAGACCCCATGGCAGCCCAGCAGACGCTCATCACCTGGGAGAACTGCAGGCACACCCAGTGGGGAGCAGCCCCCAACCCTGACCCCACAGCCAGGGCCCCCAGCCCCCCGGCCAGCTCTGAGCACCCACCATCAGGATAGGCGTGTAGTTGAAGCTCATGCGGTCGTAGTGGTAGGTGATGTAAAAGTTGTATAGGTCCCTGGCAAAGATGCCCAGGTGTATGAAAAAAAGCAGCAGGGCAGCCACGGTGAGCATCATGCCTTCCGGGAAGAAGAGCACAGCCACACGGTCCCGCCACTGCATCCTGAACGCAGTGAGGGCCTCTGGTCAGACCTGAGTACTGGAGCAAGGGGGAGACTGGCCAGGGCAGCAGCAGAACCCCCTGCGTCCACCTCGACCCATCTGGAATAACAGCAGGATTCCAGAACTAAGAGGTCACTGGAGGGGTGAGGCTCTAGAACCCAGGCCAATTTCAGAAAAAAACAGGAGAGTTTGACAGGTGGCTGGGGGAGAACTGCCCATGTGGATGACTGTGTGCTGGTCAGGTGGGCTGGGAGATGAAGGGGCCCGGGGGGCCCTGGCTGTAGAAGACTGTGGGAGCAGAAGTACTTTCTGTCTTCTGTGCAGGGGGGCCAGTGGCTGCAGGTAGAGAAGAATGGTCAGCAGGGCAGAGAGGGAAAGGGCCAGAGGGCAGATGGAGGCCAACGCTTACCATTAAAGCTGGACCAGTCAGAGAAGCTGGAGGTGTTGAGGGATTCAGGCTCTGGGATCATCACCTCATCAATCTGGAAACACCTGGGCTTGGAACTGGGGGGACTAGGCAGAAGGTGCAGAGCAGTGGGGGTGTGGGTGTCGGTGAAGGGACAGTGTGGTTCCACATCCCACAGTCCCACAGAGTAGTGTGGGCACATTCACCGATGGGTCAAGCTCAGGGGCATGACCTAGGCCTGCAGTGAGTCTAGGGACAAGAGGTGAGGACTCAGATGTGCAGCCGGGAGGCTTCCTTGGTGAGGAACCTGGACCCCATGTTCCAAGTTGGCTCTGTCACGGCTGAGGAAGAACTAAGCTACAGGACAGCGCATTTTCTGCAGCTGCCTGGGGAGCATCCTCGTACCTCTCCAGGTGTGGCCCAGAGAGCAGCTGGCTTTTTCAGTGCTTACCAGCTTTGCCCTGTGCACCTCAGATGTGCAGAGCTTCACACCCATCATCCCCCTCATTCCCAGAGGCCCCTGAGAAGGCTGGGGATGGTAGTGATACAGGAAAATAAATATTCCAACCTGACTGATACAAGACGAGTTCGTGTTCTCTAAAACCAAAGAATGAATTTTAGGAACAATGGAGGTTAAGAGCAGAGTATATTTATTGAAAGAAAGCTTCTATCCAAGAGAGGGACAGAAGGGGGGCTCCGAGTGGGTTACCCCCGACTCTGTCTTTTTTAGGGACTTTATAGGGAAAAACCATGAGGTGAGGCGGGTCCAAGGTAGGGGAAATGGACAACACTATGGTCCACCAATAAGATTACAGGCATAATTGTCCAGGTAAGACTGAGTGGACTGAGATCAAATGGGGAAGCGAGTCACGTAGCAAGCGGGCATGAATGCAGAGCTGGGCTTTTTCTGTGGGAGGTCAGGCCAGT
>PVLD010003819.1:0-64387 GCA_004027595.1 Dinomys branickii | reverse complement strand
GTATTTATCAGTTTTTGATGTATGTGGCTGCACCTGGTTAGCCCCCCTTGCCTTGCGGTCTGGCCCACAGGTGTCTTATCTTTTGTGTTGGCTCCTTCCAGGGCGCGGCCCTGTCCGACTGCCTATAATATTTTTAACTAACTCAGCTGTCTATAACAGTAGTGTCAGTCCTGTTGGGAGTCTGAGGCAGAAAAGGATTGTTCTGCTCAAGCGTTCATGGTCAGTGAGCCATTCTGAGTCTGCTCTGAAGTGAAACTCACACCCTTCCTACTCTGTAAGAGGGGAGATCACAAACACTGTCAACAAAATTACCCAGCAAAACAGCCACGGTGGTCTGCATGGACAGGCAAGCTCCCAAGGATTGAAGAGAAGGGAAGGACTCACCCCTGCCCCCCACCCCCTCATGTGCTGCCTGGCCCTGGAGTTAGGTTCGAGTCCCACTCCGAGCTGTGGCTTAGATCCTGCACCCTCCAGGTTTGCTGCTCTGACCCTACTGGTCTCCGTAGTTCCTCGACCCCATTCTTGCCACATTGCTGTTGCTGTGTTGTTCTGTTCTGTCGTGGTGCTAGGATTGGGGCCCAGGGCCTCAAGAATGCTGTCCTGTACTGCTGAGCTACATCCCAGCGCACTGTGGTTTGAGTACATGGTTTGTCGCCCTGAACTCAGGAGGTAGTTCAATCCCAAAAATCTACGTTAATGATATTAAGAGTAGAATTTAATCTGGCTGTGGAATTTAAAGTTGAGGCCTTTGGGAAGTAATTGGATGAAGTCCTTAGGGTAGAGGCCCTTTGATTGCGCCCTGGTGGCTTTGAGAAAATGAGGAAAACCACACAGAGAGATACACGTGTGATGTGACTCAATCATTGCACCATCAACAATAACAACAACCTTTCCTTTTAAAATAGCCTGCTTGCCGGGCGTGGTGGTGCACCCCTGTAATCCCAGCATTTGGGAGGCTGAGGCAAGAGGATCATTGCGAGTTGGAGACCAGCCTGGGCTACAAAGTGAGCTCAAGCCCAGCCTGAACTGCAAAGCGAGACCCTGTCTCAAAAAGACAAAAAAAAAAAAAAAAAGGTTAAAGAGTTGGGATGCTGATTTTATATATATTATTATTATTATTTTTAAACAAGGTCTTGCTATACAGTTCAGGGTGGCCTTGAGCTCACTTTGTAATCCAGGCTGGTCCCGAACTCACAATGTTCCTCTTGCCTCAGGGATGCTGTTTTACCAGTCCATCCAAGGATTATTTACCCAGGGGGTATATAGTTGGTTGATATTGGTATTTTCTATTAATGGTTCAAATTCTGAAATTATAAGTAGATATTGCTCAATAGAAATAAAAAACATTTATATCCAGTAGAAAAAGTAGTAAAAAGGTTATAATTTTTATTGTCCTGTAGGAAATCAACTAGTTCCTTTTTGTTGTTTTTCTTTTGTTTTTGTTTTTTGTGGCAGTTTTTGAAACAGGGTCTCACTATAAAGCCCAGTCTGGCCACAAACTCTTGGCAATACTCCTGCCTCAGCCTCACCAGTGCTAAGATTACAGGTGTATGCCACCATGCCCAGCAAATCAGCTATTGTACATAGTTTTGTATCTAACCCAGTGCTAATATTCCTCTCTGAATGCCTATCCATATCCAGCGCCTCAAGGTGCTTTATTACCTTAATGAGGTAGTAAATAAACTCTTTGCTGATGAGTTTAATAAATCTTAGTTAATATCTGTTCTATGTTTAGACATTTCTTTTCTCTTTGTAGCACTAGGAATTGAACATCCCCAGCCCTTCTTTATTTTGAAAGAGGGTCTTGCTAAACTGCCAGATTGACCAAGATGGGCTTACAGTTGTGATCTCCTTGCCTCAGCCTCCTAAATGCTGGGATTATTAGTGTGTGCTTCCATGTCTGGCTACAAATTGGTTACTTACAAAACATATTCATGTATTGCTAGGGGTATCTAATCTACCAGATTATAGACCATGTGTGTTGGTCTAATATCTGTTTCTGTCCAGGGTGAACAGGTCCCAAAAACAAGGTGCCAGTGGACGAATAAAAAGTTAGAAGAAAAAGAAATACACGAGAGAATGTCCTGGGAATCAGGGAGCTTACAGTTTTCCATAACCTTTTATTGAGATAAAACAAAAGAGGCACCTGGGCCACCAGGTGGATAGTAACCGTTTTAGCAAGAACAATACAACTCAATTACCATAGGCGTGAGACTTGATTAGAAAGCTATCCTTCACCATTCCTTTTCTATATAACACAGCAAAACATTTATTGTTGGCTCCAAGGCTTACAAAGCTTTTGTTCGACTTCCTCCAGAACACAACAACCTAGGTCCAGTTATACCTAAGGCAATACATTGAAAGATTAACTAAAGAATGCCCTTCTCTACACATGTGTACTTTTTAAAAACAGTTATCCTTTTTAGGTTTTTTTATTTTTTTATTTTTATTTTTTGGTATCCGGAATCAAACTCAGGACCTTACACTTGCCAGGCAGGCGCTTATGCCGCTGAGCTGTATCCCTTGCCCTTTTTAGGTTTTTTGTTTTTGTTTTTGTTGATTTTTTTGAGACAGAGTCTTGCTATGCAGTCCAGGCTGGCCTTGTACTTGCTGTGTAGCCCAGGCTGGCCTCAAACTCATGGCAACCCTCCTGCTTCAGTCTCCCAGTTTCTGGGGTTACAGGGGGCATTGCACCACAATGTCCAGCTAGATTTTTTTTTTTTTTTTTTTTTGAGATGGGGTCTCGCTATGAGGTCCAGGGTGGCCTTGAACGCACTATTAGCCCAGGCTGGCCTCATTTGCAATGAGCCTTCTGTGTCAGCCTCCTGAGTGCTGGTTCTACATGGTGTGCCACCATGCCCAGTGGATTATTTTTGTAATGGCAATGAGCTACAACTTTTTTGTTTGTGTGTGTAGGGGTGGGTAATGGGGCTTGAACTCGGGGCCTTCACATTGAGCTATATTCTTAGCCTTTTTTTCCCTTGTTGAGCCAGGATCTTGTTATATTGCCCAGGCTGACCTTGGAATTTTTAATCCTCTTGGGCTGGGGATATAGCTCAGTGGAATAAGCGCTTGCCTAGCAAACGCAGGGTCCTGAGTTCGATCCCCAGTACCGCAAAAAAAAAAAAAAAAAAGAGATGGAATTTTTAATCCTCTTTGCTCAGCTTCCAAGTACCAAGATTATAGAGCGTGTGTACTTTTTAAATACAGTCTCTAACCAGGCATGGTGGCACACGCCTATAATCCCAGCACTCAGGAGGCTGAGGCAGGAGGATCGTTGCGCGTTTGTGACCAGCCTTGGCTACAAAGTGAGCTCAAGGCCAGCCTGAACTGCAGAGGGAAACCTTGTCCCAAAAAGACAAAAAATAAATAAAAATAAAAGCTGTTAGAGAAAAGAAATAAATCACCTATAAAGGAAATCCTATCAGAGTCACAGCTGACTTCTCAGTGCAAACCCTCAAGTCAAGGAGAGCTTGGAGTTAAATATTTCAAGCCCTAAAAGAAAACAACGTGTAACCAAGATTGATGTATCCTGCAAAACTATCTTTCAAAATTGATGGAGAAATAAGGTGCTTCCGCGGCAAAGAACACCTGAGGAGACTCATGACCACCAAAGCAGCACTCCAAAATGTCCTGAAGGGCTTTCTAGAAAGAGAACGTGAACGACAACTCCACGAAGCCCAACAGATTGAATCCACCGGGCAGGGCAAACAAACAGAGGGAAAAAAGGGGAGCCAATAAAATGACAAGGCTAAGTCAGTACGTATCAGTTATAACTACCAAGGCTCACGGTCTCAATTCAGCAATCAAAAGAAACAGGTTGGCGGAGTGGCTCAAGAAGCAAGATCCAACAATATGCTGCATACAGGAAACATTTAATTCAAAACAATCATAGAGTGTTATTTTTCAATCATTTAAAAATGTAATGGATATCAAAAAACTAAAACTAGAAATTTCATTTGACCCAGCTATTCTACTCTAGGTACCTTAGGAGTTGAAGATATAACAGCGGTCCATGAATGCTTATGTTTGTAGCAGCAAAATTCATAATAGCGGAACCTTGGAAAATGCTCATATGTCCATTCACATTGTAGGAAAAGCTGAAGCCCAACATGGCTACACTATGGTTCAGTCCTGGGGGTGTGGTTTCTCCAGGGGAAAAACTCAAGTCAACAGAATTCCAACGTAGGTACCCCTCCCAGGGTAGGTGGAAATAGTTGATACAGTATAACCGAGGTTGTTACTGATTGGTATAGGTAACTTATATAACCAAAGTTGTTAATGGCAAAAAAAAAGTGTTAGTGGCACATAGTCGCTATTCTGTAGACCCCCCCACACTCTGGGAGGCTGAGGCAGGAGTATCTCAAGCTTGAGCTCAGCCTAGAGATTACCAAACAAACAGCTGGGCATGTGGGCCACATAAAGTAATATTTGTTTTCCTTTTCCTCCATTCCAACTCGGTGTGTCCCAGTGTGAATGCCAGGTCACTTCCTCTTTCAAGAGAATATCTTTGTGAATTGCCATGTGAGGCACCCTAGTCTGCTGGTGACAGTCAAAAAGGAATTTACCAATAGCTGAGGAATATAGAAAACGTAAGAGTTTATTGCTAGACTTTAAGAGAGCCGCAGGTGAGTCCAAGGGAGGACCAAACTATCAGGACAAAAGGTTGAACTTTTTTTTTTTTTTTTTTTTGTCTTTTTGAGATAAGGTTTGGCTATGCAGTCAGGCTGGCCTTGAGCTCACTTTGTAGCCCAGGCTGGCCCCAAGCTCACACCAATCCTCCTGCCTCAGCCTCCCGAGTGCTGGGATTACAGGAGTGTGCCACTACGCCCAGCCTAGGTTGAGCTATTTCTATTTGATTTTAACATGAGGTGGGGGCTCATGGTTTCAGGGCTCATGTCATCCCTGAAGCTCTCCCATAGGTGATGGTGGTTCTATTGTCATTCAGCTCAGTGCTGAGGGTACCCAGTTATTTGAATACTGATGTAATATTTTTGAAGGGGTTCAATGCCTGTCCAGGTAAAATTAATTAACAAATATGTAAATATTAATATTAGAGTTAAGCAGATCAGAATAAAAATGTGTTGGTACTTGAAAGGTACTATTTTTTACTAAAAGAAAAAAATTCAAAACAAGATAGTAAGTGGCACACGCCTGTAATCCCAGCACTCAGGAGGCTGAGGCAGGAGGATTGTTGTACGTTTGAGACCAGCCTGGGCTACAAAGTGAGATAAAGGCCCGCCTGAACTGCATAGTGAGACCCTGTCTCAAAAAGACACACACACACACACACACAAAGATAAGTGGGTAGCAATGGTTAATACATTGCGTATTGATATCTTTAAATTAGTTACTCAGAGTACAAGATACAGATATTTAATTGTCCAAACAATGTTAGCACAAAGCTTTCTTTTCAATGAACTAAAAGGAATTAGTAGTATAACTATTTTAGCTATGTTGTGTGTATATATATATAATACACATGTACATACATATGTACATGTATACATAGGATTTTTTTTGCTTTTTCCTTTTTTCTCCAGGCCCCCATTCCAGTTTCTCTTTCTTTTTGAAGTTTCTTTCCATTTTACAATATCTATTCTACATTTTGGATCTTATTTACTCTTTCAGCTTCCCACGCTAGGGAGACAATGATATTTTCATGTGTATATCTGGTTTATTTCATTTATGAGTATGGTCTTGCATTGCATACATTTACCTATAAAAGCCTCTAGTTTATCCTTCTTTATGGCTGAGTAGTACTCCACTGCAAAAAAGACCACTTTTTTTTCTCCATTGAAAGAGACTTTTGATGTTATATTGGCATAGGATAACAAATGACTCTCTTTAAGAAAAATGACCCTCTTTCCAACATGTCAACCAGTCAGCATGTCTAGAGGTGCATGCATAGTTTGCATTGCTTATGGGGTGGGAAGCTAATGTTATACTACAGGGTCAGAACTCAGATTTAAATAAACAATGGTAAAATCACCATGATTCCTCACGTGAATGGCTGTGCCTTTGTCCCAGGCAGAAACCTAGGAATTATTCTCCACCCCTCACCCATCTCCTCACTCACCACACCCCATCAGTCACTTGCTATCTGTCAAGTTTCTAACCCCAAAACGTATTTTTTTTAGACAGGGTCTTTCTATGTAGTTCAAGCTGGTCTTGAACTCACTATATAGCCCAGGCTGGACTTGAACTCACAATGGTCCTCCTGCCTCAGCCTCCCGAGCTCTGGGATGAGACAGGGTTTTGCTATGCAGTTCAGGCTGGCCTGGAACTCACTTTGTAGCCCAGGCTGGCCTCAAACTTGCACGGATCCTCCTGTTTCAGCCTCCCAAGTGCTAGGATTACGGGTGTGCACCACCATGCCCAGCCTAAGAAGGGTTCTTAAATTGAAACATGCATCAGAAATTCTTGGGACTTTAAAAAGTGGCTGGGCATGGTGGCAAATACCTGAACTGCATAGCAAAATCCTGTCTCAAAAAAGACCAAAAAGAAAAAAAACAACAATAACAAAAAACAAGGAGGTGGTGCACCAGCACCAGCACGAGCTCCATTTAGGTAGCAGGAGGCGGCCTCACAGGCCTGTAATCCCAGCACTAGTAAGACTGAGGCAGGAATACTGCAAGTTTGAGGCCAGCCTGGTCTCCATAGTGCGTTGAGGGCCAGCCTGAGCTACATAGCAAGACCCTGTTAAAACAAACAACACAACCCCCCAAAAGCTAGGTCTAAGGAACTCCAGAGCTCCCCCCCACACACACTGCCTACTGGAGAATGAACCCCTAGCTTCTCTCTCCCCACTTCTCAGGCCCACATTTTAAATTTTGAGACAGGGCCTCATCAGATCGCTAAGGCTTGAAATTGCGATCCTTGTGCCTCAGCCTCTGGAAATCCCGGGATTTCAGACGTGCAGCACAGGTATTTCTGGAGGCAATTCTGAGGGATACCAGAAAACCAGCCCTTAAACACTGCACTACAGGCTTCGTGTGGTCTACTGGACAGCCATTTAATGCTTGCAGCTCGCGTTAATCTGTTCACCACTCGGCGATGGCGAAACTTTTGAGCTTTCAGTGATAACAAACAGCCGGCTGCGGGACGCGTGCCACAGGTTGGTCACCACTTATGCGGTGGACCTCTTGCCTGTGGGAATGCACGGTTGGGGAGTCGCGATCCGCTCCCTTACGTAAGGGCACTGAGTCGTTTTAAAAAAAAAAAACTTCCACCAGTGTCCTGGAAAACCCAGGGCTCGCTCGGAACCTCTTTACTAGGGCAATACAGTTTCGGGGGAACTCTAATCTTGAAGGACCCAGGGCTGTAGAGGGGACGCTTCACCCAAAGGACAGCCTCGTTTCAACAACTTTATGGATCCCGGAAGTGCCTCCTCCCGGTTCCCTTCTTTTAGCCTCCAGGAGACAGGCTGCAGTTGAAGCGATGGCGACAGAAGCCGCCGTGCCTGGTCCCGCATCTGGACCTGGGGACTCCCCCGAAGGGCCCGAGGCTGATGCCCCGGAACGTCGGCGGAAGGCGCATGGGATGCTGAAGCTTTACTACGGACTTTCAGAGGGAGAGGCTGGGGGTCGCCCCTCTGGGCCGGACCCTCTGGACCCGACAGATCTCAATGGGGCGCACTTCGACCCGGAAGTGTATCTGGATAAGGTGTGTGTGGAGGGGGCGGGTCTAGGGCCCCAGTATAGTGGATCCCCAGTTCATACCTCAGACTTCGTTGATGGAGGTCTAGAGGAGCGGGGCTTCATAGGATTAGGACCCCTGTCCAGGCTGTAGGGACAGAGCTTAACCCTGAGGGTGCATGAGTAGGTCTGGACTGACTGAGGTCTGGCGGCTGAGGTTTCCGTAGGTCCTGGGGAGGGGCGTAGCCCAGGCTGACAGGGGCGGGGCTGGGTGTAGGCTGAGCTTGACTGTCAAACTCCTAATAGGGCCGAACTAATAAGCCCTGAAGTATGGTCCTAGTGGGGTCCGTATCTACGATTCGTGAAAGCAGTAGAATCAGTGTTTTCTTTCTCTCTTTCTTTCTTCCCTTCTTTCTTTTATATTTTTAAACTTTTATTGGTACATTTTTGATATACGTAACGATCACATTCATCATAGAGAATTTGTACCTGTGCGTGATGTCCTGCTGCTGCTTTTCTTCCCCATTCCCCTCCCCTCCCTTCAAGCCCCTCTTCCCTCCATATTTACAAAAACTGTCTCCATTTTTTCCCTTTTATTCTTTTTTCCCTTGGCCCTTCTTTCCTTTCCTCCTCCCCCTCCCTTGCTCCCCTTCTCATTTGAACATTTTCTTCCCATTTCCCAGTAGCTATTATACATTTTAGTCCTTATTTACACTTTCGGTTTTTCACATGATCAGAGTTTTCTTGCACCCAAGAGCCTGCCAGTCCGGGACCAGGCCAGGGAACACAAACCAACCCTAAGTGAACACTAACTCCAAGCACTAACCACCCTACTTCTCTAGCTGCGTAGGGAGTGCCCACTAGCCCAGCTGATGGACAGCGAGACGGACATGGTGCGGCAGATCCGAGCTCTAGACAGCGACATGCAGACCCTGGTCTATGAGAACTACAACAAGTTCATCTCAGCCACAGGTGATCGGTGCTGGCCACAGTTCCCGCAGTCTTCATTCCTCCCCACCTGTGTTGGGAAAACCAGCAGGATTTAGAGGAAGAAGATCCGGATTCCAGTCCTGCCCTGACGTCAGTGCACTGTCACCTCTCTCCCTCTGGCCTTCATGGTCATGGTCAGACCAGTGGAGAGATGCTAGCTGCTCCTAGAGCTTGGTTTGGGCAAGCACTGTACCCGTGAGCTACATTCCCTAGGGCTTGGTTTGGGAACCAAAGGGGAGTAAGGATAGAATGAGATGAATTTGTGTGAAGCACTTACGTAACAATCCCTGACCGCAAGGAAGCCTCAATAAGGTTTAATTTTTATTAGTGGTAGCTTTTATCTCTAGTCCAGATCTGCCTTGAGGGTGGCCTTGGGCTTCTCTCCTTTCTCCCTCCCTACTTCAGCCAAGAGAGAAAATTTATGACCTTAAGCAGCAGAAAGACCACGTAAAGGCTTTTTTTCTTTATTCTCTAGTACTAGGCAGGGTTCAGCTACCCTCCATCATACTACCGTCAGCCCTGTTTTGAAGAGGTGCACTTCAGACTTGTGTAATAATTTTGGACCTGTATGTCCTTAGCCCAGGAGGCAGGGTCCGAGGCCTCGACCCCCACCTAGTCCATGGGACATTCTGTGAGCACAGACTGGGGTTGCGTCCTCACATGAGGCCCTCTCCTAGGGTCACAGTGGTGGGAGTAGTAGCATACTCATGGTTCTTCTATCAGATTTGGAGCAGCTAGGTGGGCTGCCCTCTGCTCGCTAATGCCAGCATATAGACGACAAGAGATAACACTTGATATGCTGAAAAATTCCTCATGAGTTTCACAAATACTGCATTTCCACATTTGTTGGAATATGCATGTTTTGATCCTTAGCTCTTCCTTAATAGGGATGGTTTGGTTTTTAGAATTTTTTTTTTTCCCTTAGAAGGGAGCATATTATAAAATGAGTGTTAAGAGTATTAATCTATACAGACTATGCATTGAGATTTGTTTTGTTTTATGAAGAGCTGTTTTGTACATTGAGGATATAGCAGTGGACCCACCCGACAAAGTTCCTGCCTTTTGAGCTGGGCATGGTAGTGAATACCTGTTCCTAGGACTCAGGAGGCTGAGGCAGGAGGAGCACTGTGAGTTCAAGGCTGACCCTCCGCTACATAGAAAGACCTTGTCTCAAAAAGATACAACTGCTCCTGTCTTTTAGAGGCCGCATTCTAGTTGAAGAGACAGACAGTAAATGATAACATCAGCTGGGGATATAGCTCAGAGGTGCAGCGCCTGCCTGGCAAGTGTGAGGTCCTGCATCCAATTTCCTGCATCAAAAAAAAAGAAAAGATACATCCGTAAAGGCGGTAGGCAGTACTGCAAGAAAGAGGAAGAAAGGAAAAGAAAAACAGGAAAGACAGCGGAAGAGACTGATGGCGTGTGTGGCCCGGCGTCAGTGAGGATGAGCACAAGCGGTGTTCTGGGCTGTGACCGGAGCGTGGCCCTGGAGACAGAGCCAGCATGGGGAGGAAGGGCTGAGAGAGAGGCTTGGAAGAGAGAGCCTGATGTGTGCAGTGCAGCGGGGAATCCAGGGCCTGGAGAATGAGAGGCTGGAGGGTTAGTGAGCATCAGGTAGGGCAGAACCGGTAAGTGGTGGTGAAGATCTGCTTTTCACTGAGTTGGGACGACAGAAGAATGGAGTGTCTGGGTGCGGTAGCGCGCGCCTGTAATCCCGGCATCTGAGAGGCTGACACAGGAGGGTTGTAGTGAGTGTGAGGCCACCATAACCGCATAGTGAATTCAAGGTCAGCCTAGCTGGGTGTGATCGTGCACACCTGTGATCCCAGCACTCGGGAGGCTGAGGCAGGAGGATCGCTGTGAGTTTGAGGCCAGCCTGGGCTGCAAAGTGAGCTCAAGGCCCGCCTGGACTGCATAGCGAGACCGTGTCTCAAAAAGACAAAAAAAAAAAGGTCAGCCCGAACTACATATACTGAGACTCTGTCTCAAAAAAGAAAAAACAAACAAAAAACTGAGGAATAGGACGAGCTGAATCCTCTCCCCTGTGCTGGGGAGTGACCCCAGGCCTCATGCTAGGCAAGAACTGTACACCGAGCCCCTTTTATTTTGAGACAAGGTTTTACTAAGTTGTCCAGCTGGCTTGGACTTGTGATGTTCTTGCCTCAGCCTCCTGAGCAGCGTGAGCTGCCATTCTTGTCTTATAACTTCTCTCTTTACCTTATTAATATTTATTTTCCTGTGTGTTTATATTTTGGTTTTTAGAGACAGGGTCTCACTATGTAGTTCTGGCTGACCTGGAACCCGCTATGTAGTCGAGGCTGGCCTTGAACTCACAGCGTGCTCCTGCCTCAGTCTTCCAAGTGCTGGAATTACAAGTGTGTACTTCCAAACCCGGCAATACTGCTTACCTTGAAGAACACTGGGAAGGAGCGAGTTGGGGTGGGCAGCAAACTCCGAGAGTTCCATGTTGGCTTCGTCGGGTTGAAATGCCTGTTAGACAGGAAGTCTGGAGTTCGGGAGAGAGGCTGGAGTCCAGGGTGTGTGGAACAAGACGAGAGATCACCTAGGGAGGGACATGGCAGAGAGCTTGGATTGAGCCCAGGAAGTCATGAGAAAAAGACTGCACATTCAGAGAGGTTTGGGGACAGCCAGGAGCACAGATCTCTTCAAAGCTAAGTGAAGAAAACTTTCCAGGAAGTGGTCTTGATGAACACGGGCAGGATGCTGAGGAGAGGATTCTGGCCCCTGGCGAGGCAGAGAGAACTGAGCAGGGCAGCTGGAAGCAGAGAGACCCTTCCCGGGGACACGCGCATGGCCCAGCCACCTCCAAGTCACACGTGGCTCTCACTTCTCAGTGGATTAGTATCACCGCCCCCATCACGTCACCTCTCCAGAGCCCCACCTGTGAGCCTGGGGCTCCAGGGGCACGTCTAGACAAACCCTAACAGTTGGTGAGGATGCGGAGGATACGGGACCCTCCTCAGTTACCAGTGGGCATGCAAAACGGTGCACCATTCTGAACCATTCCTTGGAAAACTAAACAGTTATCACCGGTCCCAGCAGTTCTACTCCTAGGAGGATACCAAAGAAAATTGAAAACATTTTCAAACAAAAACATACATAAATATTTATAGCAGCATTTTTCAAAATAAGCAAAAAGTGGCAGCAATCCAGATGACTATCACCTGGATCAGTGGCAGCGAATCTTTGGCACACATGCCACAGCAGGCTCTGTGTCTGTATCGCCGCAAGGTCTGAAAGGTTCGCTATTACCGGACTAGGTGAAGGTTAATCAGATGTGATACGGTAAATCTGCACAGTGGGATTTATTCAGCCACAGAAAGGGCACGGCATACTGATGCACACTACAACAGCGTGAATACTTGTTACATGAAAGAAACCAGACACATAAGCCACCTGGTATGTGGTTGCACTTACGTTAACTATCTAGAACAGGCAATTCCATGGAGACATAAAATGGATTAATGGT
Source organism: Dinomys branickii (assembly GCA_004027595.1). Classification (NCBI taxonomy): domain Eukaryota; kingdom Metazoa; phylum Chordata; class Mammalia; order Rodentia; family Dinomyidae; genus Dinomys; species Dinomys branickii. The sequence goes on along the minus strand of PVLD010003819.1, from coordinate 52,270 downwards.
TGCTAAGTATTGGGGAAGAGGGAATAGGGATTGAGTGCTAAGAGAGGCTATGTTTTGGAATGTTCTGGAATTAGATAGTTATATTGGATTACAGCCGTGTACATAGGGGCTGGGGATATAGCTCAGTGGCACAAGCACCTGCCTGGCAAGTGCAAGGTTCTGAGTTCAATTCCTGGTATAAAAAAAACAACCTTGTATATATACTAAATATATAAAGAACCACTGAATTTTACTATATGGCAATTATATTCCAAGTTTTAAAAAAAAATGTGTTGAGCAAGGTTTGGTCCTAGGGCTGTAGTCTGCCAACCTTGGACATAGACACATAATTCAGTTATGTAAGAATACATTTACCTGTGTCAGACTGGAAAGACCTAAAAGGTTATACCAGGAGGAGCCCTTTGCTGTCCCTTCCACAGGCAAAGAGAGAGTTTTAAAAGAAAACGTAGTTCTGGGGATTGAACCTAATGCCTGTGCACTGAGCTTTATCCCCAGTTCTTTGTAATTTGTTTTTTTAACTGTGAGACAAAATCTCACTAAATTGCCCAGATTGGGCTCAGACTTGTGGCCCTCCCAGCTCAGGCATCCAGAGCGCTGGCCTTTCCTGCAGGCATCACCGTGCTTAGAAAAGGTCTTTTTTGGAAAATGGGAAAAGAGACCCCCAGGGTTAGGAGGATGGCTTGGCAGTGCCAAGTGCCACTTGGGACTTGGCGTGGTGACATTTAAGGGGAGACTGGGTGGGGTGACTCTGTGGCCCTTCTTCATGTGTTCTGGTCCAAGGGCTGAGGGGCTCCTTGGGCTTCTCCTGCACTTGTAACAGATGGCAAGAGAGGCTAGGCTGGGGAGGGAGTGGCACCCACAGGGATGCTGCGGGGGGGAGATACTGCGCAAGGAGCACTGTGCGCAGAGACCAAGGGCCGGGTGTCCAGGGTCCCCACAGAAACCAGTGGGTTACGGGTAAGTAGGCGGGACGAGTGACAGGGTCACAGAAGGGTGGGGCGGAGGTGCTGGAAGGGGCAGTCTCCGGGATGGTGCGACAGAGGCAACAGCAGCCGAACTGAAGAGGCACCAAGCAACCAGAGATGTCCAAGGCCCTTCCACGTTGATGTTCACAAGGAGGTGACAGAAGCGGGGGGAGGCAGGGACCAGGAACTGGTAACAAGGAGGACAGTAGGAGTGGCAGTAAGGAAGGGGGACTGTAATGAGAGGCCTCCAAAGAAGTGGCTTTTCTGTTGTTTTTTTGGTGGTACTGGGGATTGAACCCAAGAACCTCACACTGAGCTACATCCCAGCCCTTTCTTATTTTTTATTTTGAGACAGGGTCTTGCTAAAACAGTTTTGCCCACACTGGGCTTGAACCTGAGATCTACCTGCTTCAGCCTCCCATGCACAGCTAAGTAGGGTTTTAAAGAGAGTTGGAAGTACAAAAAAAAAGAGAGAGAGCTGAGGGGCCCGGGATACAGCTCAGTAGCATAAGCGCCTACTTGGCAAGCACAATGACTGAGTTTGATTCCCAGTACCAAAAAATAAATTCATAAAGAGAGCTGGGATAGAAAGGATCGAGAACAGTAGCGGTGAACCCGTGGCATGCTTGTTGTCTTTTCGTTTCAGACAATAGATGTTAATGTATGAGTTGTTTTTTGTAACTGAAACTGAGTACTCAGCTGTAATTGCATTGTTGGTACTTTGCGATGAGTAAGTGGGTTTTGGGTTCAGTCTGGGCACTCATTTCTAAAAGATTCGCCGTCACTGGAAGCTTTAAGAAGCCAGGCCCTAAGCCACCTTGTGTGTAAAAGGATAAAAGGCCTCTTTAGGGAGATTTCTTTTTTTTTCTTTTTGTCTTTTTGAGACAGGATTTTACTATGCAGTTCAGGCTGACCTCAAACTTAACAGCAATCCTCCTGCCTCAGCCTCCCAAGTGCTGGGATCACAGGCATGTGCCACCATGCCCGGCTAGGGTGATTTGTATCAGGACAAAACAGTAAGGCCCCTTCAGAGAAGACAGACAGTATTGCAGAGGGGAGTGAAGGAGTTGGTGGGGATCTGGAAGAAGATAAAGGTGAATATGAGGCAGATGTGGCACTTACCTGTAACCCAGCACTCTGGAGGCTGAGGCAGGAGGATCAGCATGTGTTCAAGATCAGCTTGGACTACATAGCGAGGCCATCTCAAAAAAAAAGGTGAATTGTATTACCTCTCCTGTGCTGGGTGAGGAGGGTGCCCTTGAGCACGGGCAGACAGGCCCCAGCCTCTGTAGCACTTCCGCGGGCACAGTGGAAGACAAGCAAAGCTGCTGCAGTCATTGCCATGTGGACCCTCCTTCAGAGCTAGACACCCTCTGAGGGCAGAGCACCCTTGGGTGCCTGTTCCCCTCCCTGGCCCCTCCCCTGGACACCAGCACTGGGGCACGCGGGGAGGTGTGTGTGCACAAGCCCTCCGCACTGACCGAGTGGCCCCTCCCACAGTGTGCTGGGACTCAGCCTTTTCACGACAGTCTTGGGTGTTGGTGCCCCGGCTCACGCTGAGGGATAAGGGCGGCACTGCCCCCCTCATCACCTCCGGGTCCTTCCTGTCCCAGACACTATCCGGAAGATGAAAAATGATTTCCGGAAGATGGAGGATGAGATGGACAGGCTGGCCAACAACATGGCTGTGATCACTGGCTTCAGTGCACGCATCAGCGCCACGCTGCAGGACCGTCACGAGCGCATCACCAAGCTGGCAGGTGGGCACCATCCCGTGCGGGCCCTTCAACAGGCAGTGCCCTGGGCCCTGGGCTGATGGCCCGCTGGTCCCATCCTGGTCCCACAGGGGTGCATGCGCTGTTGCGGAAGCTACAGTTCCTTTTCGAGCTGCCCTCACGCCTCACCAAGTGTGTGGAGCTGGGTGCCTACAGGCAAGCAGTCCACTACCAGGGCCGAGCGCGGGCTGTGCTACAGCAGTACCAGCACCTGCCCTCATTCCGAGCCATCCAAGACGACTGCCAGGTCATCACGGCCCGCCTTGCGCAGCAGCTGCGGCAACGCTTCAGGTACGTCCCGCAGTGCCCGCGCCAGCCTCCTGGGCCGTCGGGAGCTGTTTCCCTTTCCTTTCCTTTCCTCTCTGACCCCACAGGGAGGGCAGCTCTGGAGCCCCCGAGCAGGCCGAGTGCGTAGAGCTCCTGCTGGCGTTGGGCGAGCCAGCAGAGGAGCTGTGCGAGGAGTTCCTGGCGCATGCCCGGGGACGGCTGGAGGAGGAGCTACGTGCCCTGGAAAAGGATCTGGGGCCCTCTCCCCCTGCGCCTGATGTGTTGGAGTTCACTGACCGGGGTGGCAGTGGCTTTGTGGGTGGCCTCTGCCAGGTGGCAGCAGCCTACCAAGAGCTGTTCGCAGCCCAGGGCCCCGCAGGTGCAGAGAAGCTGACAGCCTTCGCCTGGGAGCTGGGTGGCCGCTACTTCGAGCTGGTAGAGCGGCGGCTGGCGCAGGAGCAGGGTGGTGGTGACAACTCACTGCTCGTGCGGGCACTGGATCGCTTCCACCGGCGCTTGCGAGCACCTGGGGCCCCACTGGCTGCTGCCGGGCTCACAGAATCAGCTACAGAGATCGTGGAACGAGTGGCGCGAGAGCGGCTGGGCCATCACCTGCAGGGCCTGAGGGCAGCCTTCCTGGGCTGTCTGACTGATGTACGCCAAGCGCTGGCTGCTCCTCGCCTGGCTGGGAAGGAAGGCCCCAGCCTGGCCGACTTGCTGGCCACTGTGGCCAGCTCCATCCTAAGCCACATCAAGGCCTCTCTGGCTGCTGTTCACCTCTTCACCGCCAAGGAGGTGTCCTTCTCCAACAAGCCCTACTTCCGGGTACAGTCTGCCCTTGGGCTTGTGGTTATTCATCCTGCTAGTTGGCCCCAGACAAGTACCCTTTACTAGTGCTTGGGAAGTAAGCACATCACCTTGTGCAGGAGCTAACAGCACCCCCAGTCCTGGCCCCAGGGACTCTGGATGTGGGTTTGTGTTCTCAGGAGGCAGTTGTGGGGGCTGGGGAGGCTGCAGCTGTGCTGAAAGGAGGAGGGTGGCAGGGTCTCCAGGGCTGCCAGCCCCCATTGCCCATGCCTGGGGCAAGCAGGAAAGCTGCCCTTGGTACTTGGAATGTAGGATGGAGCTCTGCCTCAGAGCAGGGCCAGGGCAGAGGGTAAAGAGCAGCTCCTTCCTAGAAGAGGAGGCCACTTGTATATCTGGCCCGTCCTTCCCCACAGGGTGAGTTCTGCAGCCAGGGAGTCCGAGAGGGCCTCATTGTGGGCTTCATCCGCTCCATGTGCCAGACAGCCCAGAGCTTCTGTGACAGCCCAGGGGAGAAGGGGGGTGCTCCACCACCTGCCCTGCTCCTGCTCCTCTCTCGCCTCTGCCTGGACTACGAGACAGCCACCATCTCCTATATCCTCACCCTCACCGATGAGCAGTTTCTGGTGCAGGTGCAGTGCTGGCTCATAGCAGGATGGTAGGGGGTGGTGCTGGGAACACAGGAGGCTGGATGGTCCCTTGTGGCCAAAGCCGGACTGGCCATCAGTGCCCACCCAACCTCCACCTTGCCCAAGCTGTGCCTAGCTCCAGGTTGGTAGCTACCAGCGACCTGCCCCCATATCCACTGCCTCTGCCCTCTGCCTCTCTGGCTTAGGACCAGTCTCCGGTGACACCTGTGAGCACACTGTGTGCAGAGGCCAGGGAGACGGCACGGCGGCTGCTGACCCACTACGTGAAAGTACAGGGCCTGGTCATATCGCAGATGCTGCGTAAGAGTGTGGAGACACGGGACTGGCTCAGTACCCTTGAACCCCGCAATGTGCGCGCCGTCATGAAGCGGGTGGTGGAGGACACCACAGCAATTGACGTGCAGGTAGCACCCTGCGCTGGGTGTGTGGGTTCCGGGGCTCGGCCCTCTGAGGCCTGAGACCCAGGGGTCAGGCCTTGCCTGTACTCATGGCCTTGTCCCTCCCTACCCTGGATTATGGTATCGTCACCCCTGTTTCACCTATAGTCAGGAAGGGCAGGTCTGGTGCTGAGGGCTGGGCCCAGACCCCCGTGGCCTGCCTTTGCCCCACTCCACCGATTTTATATGTGCTGACTAATTACCCTGTGATTCTTGTTTGAATTGAATTGAATTCAGAGAATTGAATTCAGGACCTCATGCTTGCCAGGCAGGTGCTTGTGCCACTGAGCTGTTTCCCCAGGCCCTCCCGTTACTCTTGTAACAAACGCTGTAGTTAACTGTGACCTCCTGGGTCCCTGGTACCCAATAGGCTGGAGGGGTCCCATGCTTGGCCTCCATGCGGTGTGTCCTTTCGCCTCCAGGTGGGGCTCCTGTACGAAGAGGGTGTCCGCAAGGCCCAGAGCAGTGACTCCAGCAAGAGGACCTTCTCCGTGTACAGTAGCTCTCGGCAGCAGGGCCGCTATGCTCCCAGCTACACACCCAGGTCTGCCTGGTAGGGAGGCTTCAGGGAAATGGACAAAAGGGTACAGTACTCAGTGGGCTCTGATTCTTTGTCTCCTCCCTCCAGTGCCCCCATGGACACCAACCTTCTGAGCAATATCCAGAAGCTGTTCTCTGAACGCATTGATGTGTTCAGCCCTGTAGAGTTCAACAAGGTCTGAAGTTCCTCATGACCCAGACTCAGGGGACCCAGGAATGTTGGGAGAGCAGCCTTATGCTGGCCAGGGAAGCCTTAGGACCATGGGGCCTCCTGAGAGATTGTCAGTCACCTCAGTTTCGGCCCCACCCCAGCCACATTCTGACTGGGTCTTTCAGTAATGCCCCTGCCCCGTCCTGTGCTAATCCTGACCCCATCCCAGCCTGTGCTTGCTGGCTTGTACCTGTCCACTCCATTCCAGATGGTGGTGATGACATTGTATCCCTTCCCCTTACCGGAGCCCTGGGTCTTTCTGCCTTATCCCATCTGTCCCCAGCTTATGTCTCCTTGCGTCCATGCAGAAGGTGGTTGTCCCCCTCTAACAGCAATCACCGGCCACACCCCTGTGTCCCTGCCCGCAGGTATCGGTGCTTACTGGCATCATTAAGATCAGTCTGAAGACCCTGCTGGAGTGTGTGCGGCTGCGCACCTTTGGGCGTTTCGGGCTGCAGCAGGTGCAGGTGGACTGCCACTTCCTGCAGCTCTACCTGTGGCGCTTCGTGGCTGATGAAGAGCTCGTGCACCTGCTGCTGGATGAAGTGGTGGCCTCGGCAGCCCTGCGCTGTCCGGACCCGGTGCCCATGGAGCCCAGTGTCGTCGAGGTCATCTGCGAACGTGGCTAGACTCAGCGGATGTCCCGCGGTGCCCTGTTAACCTGTGCCCAGGCTCCCCTGGCGGCTTCTCCCCGCAGGCCGGTGTCGGACCGCCTAATAAAATGTGTGTGGCCTCTCCCAACCTTTCTCTTGGGGCGGGGCCTGCGGGGTTGGGCTTCGAGACTGAAGCTACATTGGTGTCTGCGTAGGGCCCGCCTTTGCTGCTAATTGGCTGTTGTGCTGGGGCCAGGATGGGCAGGGGGCGTGGCCACGGGGACAAGAGCACCGCTGTCCAGCCCAGTGTGTGGACAGGTGCCCCTCGTTCCTTGACTGACTGTGAACCCCCAGCCTCCATCGGGGCGGAAACCATGGCCTCTCCTCAAGGTCTCAAGGCCCCACTGGAATTCGGGGGCCCCCTGGGTAATGGAACAGAGAGGGGGTACTTTGGTGCGGAGGCCGAGCTAAGGAGAGCTGGAAGGGATGAGCTAGGGTCGCGGACAGCACCGGATCTGAGGGTGGAAGGCAGTGGGGGGACTTCCCAAGCAGAGGGCTTGGGCTGTGGAGAGGAGGGGCTGGCAGGAAAGGGAGTGGGAGGCAGGGAAGAGGACTGGGAGGCAGGGGGCAGGGCGGGGGCTTTGAAAGAGAACCGAGGCGGGCGGCAGAGGGTGCTGCGGTCCGGGAGGGCCAGGGGCACACCAAACGCCGCGGTCCCTCCGCAGGCGCCGCGGCGCTCATGCTGTTGTTGCCCGCCACCACGCTGCACCTGCTCCTGGCGGCCCGCTCCGGCCCGGCCCGCCTCCTGGGCCCGCCTGCGTCCCTGCCGGGGCTCTCCGAGCTCTGGAGCCCTCGCGGGCTGCTGCTGTTGCTCAGCTGGCTCGGCCTGCAGGCGGCGCTGTACCTGCTGCCGGCGCGCAAGGTGTGGGCTCGGCTCCGACGCGCGGGGGAGGAGGGCCCCGCGGGAGAAAAGGCTCCCCGACCCTTCTCAGACCTCCTTTGCACTCGCAGGTGGCCGAAGGGCTGGAGTTGAAGGACAAGAGTCACCTGCGCTACCCTATCAACGGTGCCTGGGGGTGGGCCTTGGACTGGAGCCGTGCGGGTGGTGGTGGGGGTCCCGTCTAGCGAGTTCCTGGAGGTTGGCCCCAATCCCAAGCTCCCTTGTGTGTCTCCTTCTCAGCCCGGACGGACACCCTGGGGTCTCCTCACACCCTTTGCCCCCACACCCCTACCTCATTTCCTGCTGCTTTCTCTATCAGCCCCGTGGCTGGAGTGGCCCTCTGAAGGCCAAGGTGGCAACCTAGTGGCTTAGGGCAAGGTTTGTGGCCTCCCTGAGCTTTGAGCTCCGTGTCTGTCTGCGGGTCTTGTGTTTCTGAGGGGCGGGAGGGGGAGCCACTGCCCTGGGACTTACTCTGCGGCTCTTCAGGCTTCCAGGCCCTGATGCTGACTGCCCTGTTGGTGGGGCTGGGGGTGTCCGTGGGGCTTCCCCTGGGGGCTCTCTCCGAAATGCTGCTGCCCTTGGCATTCGTGACCACCCTCACCACCTTCATCTTCAGCTTCCTTCTCTATATGAAGGCTCAGGTGGCCCCCGCCTCGGGCCTGGCTCCTGGGGGAAACTCAGGTGAGATGGGGCCCAGTAGGGTCGGGATGCAGGCAGCTGGGCGGCCTGGCCGGGACTTCATCCTTTGTTTCTCTCCAGGCAACCTCATTTACGACTTCTTCATGGGACGGGAGCTGAACCCTCGAATTGGGTCCTTTGACTTCAAATACTTCTGTGAGCTGAGGCCTGGCCTCATTGGCTGGGTATGCTGGGCTTGAGTGGGCTGACCTGGGGCCAAGGGCGGGACAGGGTGCCTTGTTCCTCAAGTGTGTGGCTCCAACAGGAGCCTGATATTGCTCTAGTACTGTGAGACAAGGGGGGAAATCTCCGCCTCATAAAGCCTTCCTTCTGGTTGGAAGAAGAGACCAAATAGTAAAATGTATGAGGTGGGGCTACGTATGTAGCAGCTCAGTAGCAGAGCAAGTGCCTCGCACGCGTGAGACCCTGCCTGCCACCCCCACATGGCAAACCAAACACCTGCACATGGCACGTCAAGGGTGCCATAGAAGAAAGCAAAGCTAGGGGAGTACAGTGGGACAGCATGTGTGGGTTTAAATTGAGCAGTCAAATGCAAAATATCTCCAGGACAGCGGGCATGTGTTGTTTTCAAGGCAGTGCAGAACCTCTGACTGAAAATTTCAGCAACCTGTCACTGGTGGCCTTACAATATTCCGGCTGTGTTCCTTGGTTGTGGTCACCCATGCTGGATGGATTACCAAAGGCACTTGGGCAAAGTTCCTCGTGTCACCTTAGAAATAATCTTGCTTTGAAGCAGGCCTGCTCAGTGCCCACCATAATCTTTTGCTGGGGGTAGAGGGGGTACTAGGAATTGAATTTGGGGTCTTCACACTGAGCTACCTACATCCCTGCCCCCCTCTTAAAAATTTTGAGATGGGGCCAGGGATTTAGCTCAGTGGCAAGTGTGAGGTCCTGTGTTCAGCTCCCATTACTCAAAAATAAATAATAAATTTTGAGACAGGGTCTCACTAAGTCACTAAGTTACCCAGATTTGGGCTCAAATTTATAACCCTCCTGCCTCAGCCTCCTAAATAGTGAGGATTATAGGTGTGTATGAGTCACTTGGCTTCATCCTGGATCTGGATTCTGGGCCTACCCGCAGGCATGTCAGTCTCTGGGCTATTTCCTCATTCATGAAATAGGATTAGATTAAACCTTTTTTCTCAAGAGTGTTGTGAGAATTTAAGCCTTAGTGACAGCACCTAGCCCAGTACTACCTAAATGAGGGTGCTTACTACAGCCTGGGTCCTGTTTGCGCATACAGTGGCACACGCCTGTAATACCAGCAGTCAGAAAGCTGGGGCAGAAGGATCGCCACAAGTTCCAGGCCAGCCTGGGCTACAGTGGCTCAAAAATAAATAAACAATAAAACCACACCACCACGAGGTGGCCCGTGACTAGTTTGCCCATTTTCCCCAGAGTGCTAGAAAGTAAGCAGCCTGTCCAAGTGGCAAAACTCAGACTCACACGCAGCAGTTTTAATCTGGAGCTGAAGTTGCATTCTGTGTTCCTGGGTACAGCGCCCTGGCCCACTCAAGGGGCTAGAGAGTGACTGACAATGGCAGCTGACAGAGAGGCTGCACCGCCCCACCCAGCTTCTGCCACTGCTGTGGAGACGACGGCCCTATTTCCCCCTCCCTGCAGGTCCTCATCAACCTGGCCCTGCTCATGCAAGAGGCAGAGCTGCGGGGGAGCCCCTCCCTGGCCATGTGGCTGGTCAATGGCTTCCAGCTGCTCTATGTGGGTGACGCCCTCTGGCACGAGGTGAGACTGGACTGGGCAGGGGAGGCAGGGAGGGCAGGGAGGGGCTCAGAGGACCTTGTCAGGACTCAGCCAGTGCATGTGGATCCTGTCCCTGCAGGAGGCTGTCCTCACCACCATGGACATCACCCATGATGGCTTTGGCTTCATGCTGGCGTTTGGTGACTTGGTCTGGGTACCCTTCACCTACAGCCTGCAGGCTCAGTTCCTGCTGTACCACCCGCAGCCCCTGGGGCTGCCTGGGGCCTTGCTCATCTGCCTTCTCAACGGTCAGTCTGGAAGGGAGGAAAGCAGGGTCATCATTTCTTCTCCCCACTTTCATTGATCCACCTCCTACTCAGCACCCAGTGGGCAGGTGCTAAGCACAGGCGCTTGTCTAAAGCCGGGGCCGGGGCTGCTGGGTGTCCAGGCAGAGTCTGGGCTCCACACTGGCTGGTGGATGGTCAGGATCAGGCAGATGGCTGCAACCCTCCACCATGACCCCTGCTCGTGCTTTCCCTTAGCCGTTGGTTACTACATCTTCCGTGGGGCCAATTCCCAGAAAAACACTTTTCGGAAGAACCCTTCAGACCCCAGTGTGGCTGGTGAGTTGGGTCTTTTGGGGCCGTGGGAGAAGTGGGGCAGCAGGGCTTTTGGGGTTCCCCACCCCACTACCTTTTCCCCCTAGGCCTTGAGACCATCCCTACAGCCACAGGAAAGAGGCTGCTGGTGTCTGGGTGGTGGGGTATGGTCCGCCATCCCAACTACCTGGGAGACCTCATCATGGCTCTGGCCTGGTCCTTGCCCTGTGGTAAGTGGCATGGATGGCGACAGACAGGATGCCCAGCCTGGGCTGCCTATCAAGTGCCTGGGGAGGGGCATGGTGTGTGGCTGGGCGGGGCCCAGTGTCCACGAGTACTGGGTGCCCTGCTAGGGACCTGGTCCTTGCATGGCTGTCTGGCACCTTGTGACCCACTAGTGCGGGAACCTGTGACCTAGGGTGCTGACTGGGTAGTCACAGAGCCCCCTTTCCTACAGGTGTGTCCCACCTGCTCCCCTACTTCTACTTCCTCTACTTCGCCACACTGCTGGTGCACCGAGAGGCCCGAGATGAGCTGCAGTGCCTGCGGAAGTACGGCCGGGCCTGGCATAAGTACTGCCAGCGTGTGCCTTACCGCATCGTGCCCTACATCTACTGAAGAGTTCTGCTGCCCCCGCCAGGGGCCAGCACCGAGGACACTCGGGGATGCCAGGTCTGCACCTCACCCAGCCCCGAGCTGGACTGGACGCACAAAGAGATGTTGGGGAGCACTGTCCCCCTTTGCATAAATGTCCAGAACCCATGGCACACTTCTCTCCCGTTCTGGGGCCACTGTGTTAATGACCAGCTGGGTCAGCTCTGAGAAGGGAGAGGCTGAGAGGAGGCATGTGGGTCCCAAGAGTCTGGGTTGTGGGGGACAACAGCTGTGACTCAGTTACAAGCATTGCCAACCAGTGTGCAGACCAGTCAGAGCTTTATTAATGCCAGGGGTTCCCAGTTCAGCCAGGAAGCTCCTCAATAAGAGTCTTTGGGGTAGGGGGCACGGGGCCTCCCCAAAGCCGTTCCAGCTCCCCAGTGAGAGCTGCCACCTCCTCGGCTGCCACAGTGTGGGCTCGGTGGGCCATGGCGCAGTCTAGGGCCAGGGGCATGAGGACGGCCTCATTTTCGTTGGTCCAGGCCAGTAGGAACTGGCACTTTTTCCGGGCTCGGTAGAGGCGATCTCGCTCTTCCCTTGCCACGGCCTGTTTCCGGGCCCGGCCCAGGGTCTGTGCTAGGTGCCCCAGTGCTGCCAGCGTGTAGCCTTTGCGGTCGGCTGGACCCTCGCCCCGCAGAATTCGGGCAGCCTCCTGCATCGCACCCCGTGTGCCCAGCGGCCCGGGAGGGTGCTCGCCTGCTTCCAGCACGTGGGCCGCGGCCTGCAGGGCTTCCTCCGCCGAGGCGAAGACTTGCTGGGAGCCCAGGGCTCCGGAGACGCCGAGCAGCGTGGCACAGAAGTCAGAGAGCAGCGCGTTGTCCCCGCCGTGATAGAGAGCAAGAGTGTGCGCGTAGGCGAACAGCACGTTGGGCAGCTGGAAGCGGACGAGCGGCGAGGGCGGGCCGCGGCTCAGGCTGGCCAGCGTGGGGATGCGGGTGGGGACGGCCGGTGCGCGAGCCGGGTCTCCGGGAACCGGCTCCGTGGCGACCTTCACCGGCTCTGCGGGATCCCCGCCGGGGCCGCCATCCAGCTCCTCCAGAAGCCGCGGTCCGCTCCCGCGGCCCCACCACCACGGCCGCCACGGGGGCAGCAGCCGCCCCGCTTCGCCGCGGCTCAGCAATCGCTCGAAGGTCGCTTTCTCGGCCGGTGTCAGCCGTTCCCAGAGTCCTGAAACGCCGCCAGGCGCCGCACCAGAGCTGAGGCCCGCCTCCCCAGGCTCGTCCTCGGTCTCGCGTTGCTGGCGCAGCCGGCGCAGAGCGCCTGCCAGGCGGCTGGGAGAGGCGCTGCGGCCGCGGAGCTCTCCCAGTACCTGGTCCCGGTAGAATGCTTCGGCGCAGGTGCCGTGCGCCCGGTAGCAGCGCAGAGAGCAGTAGGAAACATTGCAGCGAGGGCAGGTGTACCGCGCTGGCTGGGCCTCTCCCGCCGGGCAGAAACCGCAGGGCCCGGCCGGCTCCATGGCAACTGGAGCTGCGCAGCAGCGTAGCCACTTCCGGTTCCGCTTCGCTTCCTTCCGCTTTTTTGCGGGACCGACCGAACCTTAGGGTAAGGAGCAGCCGAGGCTTCTCGGCCATTTCCGTTCATTCCCTGACGTCTAGCCTGCAAGCGGGGACCCGCGTACGAGCCCCGCCCACCACGGTGACAAAGCAAGAGGGGAAAACGCTGAAGGCGAGCGCTTCGCAGATGCCAGCTCCCCCTCTAGCGGCTAACCCCAACCTTGGAACCAGATCACATAAAAAGAAAACTTTTCTAGCCCCGCGCTCACGCCTGTAATCCCAGCGCTCAGGAGGTAGAGGTGGGAGGATCATTGCAAGCCTGGGCTACAAAGTGAGCTGAAGGCCAGTCTGAACTGCATAGCGAGACCTTGTCTCAGACATGCACACACAAAAGAAAGGGTAAAGCAGAAGAAACACCACGAATTCGAGTCCATCCTGGGCTACAAAGTAAGTTCAAGGCCAGCCTGAGCTGTATAATGAAACCCTGTCTCAAAAACAAAAAACAAAACAAAACAAAAACCCTTTCCAGTACTATAAAGAGCTGCACCAAACATCAACCTTTCCTAAACACCTACTCTCGGGTATTAGTTGTGCAAGACATTGGAGAGGTGAAATGCCTCCCTGCACTGGGGGAGCAGCATTTCTTCTTGGGGAACATACATTAGGGAGGCAGTTAGAATGGCAGAAGGGGCTGGCCTTAGCCTAGCGGTTCCTTCCACTTACCTTCCTAATCAAGTGGCCTGGTGGCTGACCACCATGTGCCCGGGTTCGAGACTCGCGGGCGCTCTTCAGTCCTTTAGGAGCCGGGCGTGGTGGCGCACGCCTGTAATCACAGCACTTGGGAGGCTGAGGCAGGAGGATCATTGCGAGTTTGAGACCAGCCTGGGATACAAATTAAGCTCAAGGTCAGCCTAAACTGTAAAGCGAGACCTTGTCTCAAAAAGACAAAAAGAAAAAAAAAATTCCTGTTATTAGTTTTTTTTTTTGGTTTTTTTGAAAAGAGACAGGGCCTCCCTATGCGGCTCAGGCTGGCCTTGAGCTCACTTTACAGCCTAGGCTGGTCTCGAACTCACAGCAATCCTCCTGCCTCAGCCTCCCAAGTGCTGGGATTATAGGCGTGCACCACCACACCCAGCTAGATTTTAAAACTTAATAAACAGAACTAGTGTCAAAACTATTCTAAAGTAGGCCAGTCTAATTCACAGCCATGTACAATCCATGGAAATTATGTGGGAAAATTAATAAAGCAATGACTTTTAACTTTGCATACAGGACCGGGATTTTTTTTTTTTGTCTTTTTGAGACTATGCAGTTTAGGCTGGCCTTGAGCTCACTTTGTAGTCCAAGCTGGTATCAAACTCACAATGATCCTCCTGCCTCAGCAGGCCGGTGATATAGCTCAGTGGCACAGCACCTGCCTGGCAAGCACAAAGTCATGAGTTCAATTCCCGGTTAAAAAAAAAAAAGCCAGAAAACAACTTTGCATACACAGAAGGATAGTGCTGTCAACAGACACAAGCAGATAGCATTCCAAGTGACAGCATCATTAGAAGACTCTTGCAGACATGACGAGTATCTTCCAGAGTTTGAAGAGATGGCCACCAGAGCTGCCCCTTGTAACGCTGCAGTTAATTGAAGAGAAAAGGTCAAACAGGAGCAATGCAGAAGTAGCTCATCATGGGCTGTCCCTGATACATTACTTAGTCATATGCGAACCTCAATTTCAGACAACACAGCGGCCTTCAAGGAATACATGAAATCAAAGTACAGAACAATGGACCTTCAGAGAATATACAATAGATAAAAAAACCTAAACAAATTTTGGAGACAGATTAATCATAACCAAATTATATTAGCCCCAGAAATGCATGGTTGGTTTAAATATACAAATTCATCAGTGTGCCAGGCATGGTGGTGCACACCTGTAATCATAGCACTTGGGAGGCTGAGGCAGGAGGATTGTTGAGTTTGAGACCAGCCTGGGCTACAAAGTGAGCTCAAGGCCAGCCTGAACTGCCCATCAAAAAGACAGAAACAAAAACAAAAACAAAAAAATTCATCAATGTAATTCGCCATAGTAAGATTAATGGAGGGGAAAATGCTATGATAACCTCCATAGAAATGATGATGAATTTCAACATGCACTCAAGATGAATACCCTCCAGAAGAGAAGCAACTCTGCTTTGATAGAGTATGTCTATCCCAGGAAAAGTATATTAAAGGCCTGGATGAAGTGTTCTTTTCCATCTCTGATGAGGGATATGACAAGAATGTCTACTGTCACCATTTCTGTTTCATGCTGCCTTCATGGGTCTATCCAATGCCATAAAATGAGAAAGGGGAATGAAAGGTATGTTTATGGTAGAAACAAGACTATTCATCAAAGATATTTGTATATGTTGAAAACATCATTTTGCTGTTGTTTGTTGAGACAGGCTCTTGCTATGTAGTTCAGGCTGGCCTTGAAGATCAAAGTAATCCTCCTGCCTCAGCCTCTCAAATGCTGAGACTCTGGTCATGTGCCACCACACCCGGCTCAATGCACTTTTAGAATTACTTTTAAAAAATACAAAAAAACAGAGGGCTGGGGATATAGCTCAGTGGAATAAGCGCTTGCCTAGCAAGCACAGGGTCCTGAGTTCGATCCCCAGTACCGCAAAAAAAATAAATAAATAAATAAAAATAAAAAATACAAAAAAACATATAAATTACTGAAAAGTGTTAGGCCTGTCTTCTTTGGAGGAAACTGTAAAAGTTTACTGGGAGAATTCTGACAGTCAAATTGCCAACACAGAAATAGCCAACGTTTTTTTCCCCATCTTCTAAGCCTATGGTGGCCCATCTCTAGTCCTCTAACCTCAGCAGACGTTTCCCCTTGACATCTGGAGCATCTCCCTGCATGCCGCCTGGGGCTATTTCACTTCAAGATCGGTCACTCATGTCTCTGCCTACCAGGTGTCCCAGCCTAAACTGCAGGTTGCTCCTCTTTCGCAGGTTGTGCATTACCTGGCTGCTGGGTAGCCACAGGCTCAAGAGGGCGAGTAGGCTCATTACCTCTGTCTTCGATTTAGCTGTCAATCTTACCTGTTTGGTATTTCACACTAGTGTAGAGGAAGCTCTTCCCTTCTTGGAGCAGCACAGCCATAAAGCACATAGAGGCTATACTGCCCAGGAGGACAGACAGGGAGGCCAACGGTGAGGCCCTTCCTCCTCCAAACAATCCTGCTCTACCCAAAACCAGCCAGTTCCTCCTCACTCAGCTTTTTCTTTTTCTTTTTTTTTTTTTTTTGGTCTTTTTGAGACAGGGTCTCACAGTGCCATTCAGGCTGGCCTTGAGCTCATTTTGCAGCCCAGGCTGGTCTCAAACTTGCACTGATGCTCCTGCCTCAACCTCCTGAGTGCTGGGATTACAGACGTGCTCTACTGCACCAGCCTCTGGACTTGAACACTTGATCTTCCTGCCACAGTTTAAAATTTAAAGAAAATTTAAATGGCTAGAAAGAACCATTTCTAAACCTAGAGATTAGCCAGATGTGGTAGTACACACCCATAGCATCAGCACTGGGCTGAGGCAAGAAGAGTGAGTTCAAGGCTTGCCTGTACTATATAGTAAGACCCTCTCTCAAACACACACACCTAACTAGAAACAAAATTACTAAATTTTATTAATTTTAATAATTTTGGATTTAAAAAACTACATCTTTTAATTTATACTCACTGCAACTCCTAGCCAGTGAGGAAATGGAGCAAAGAAGAAAAAAAACAGAAACAAAAAAACCCCCCAAAACTGCAGTCCAAATCCAGAACACCGAGGTAGCCTGTCTTTGAAGAACCATGAGGTTTAAAAACAGGTCCCCGTGCGCGGGAAGACTTGATTGTTAGGCGTGAACCCTGAACCAGCCTTGGAGTGGCCTCTTTCAGAAACTGGAAAACTTATCACAGATGTGACTGGGTTGGCAAGGCTGGCCAAGCAGTCAGAGGTGCACTGCCTTGGCAGTCAAGCAATAGACAACCAGCCGACAGTCAGGCTGTTCCTTGGTTCATCTTCTACCCAAACCAGCTCCCTCCCTTTCACCCTGACTCCATAACAAACTTCCCAGCCAGTAATCCCTGCTGTCTTTTCTGTTCAAACCTGAGAAAGGACTCGGGAAAAATAATCAAGTTGTATAGGATTGGGAACACCTCAAACTCCACCTCTTAAGGACGTGTCCACAGTGATTCCTGAGCTTTACTACTTTGCATATGGTTCACTGATTCAGGGGACACTGCCATTCCCAGAAACCACAACTCTCCCCAAGGCCGTGCAAATGAAAACAGGACAACAAGCTGCCTGGGCAAAGTGGCTTTATTAGAGAAAGCCAGGGTTACACAGCTATTAATTTACGAGTTGGCATTGGGGCCCTTCTTCTTGCCAAAGGTGGGCACGACGTTGACAAAACGCCGGTTGTACTGCATCCGCCGCTTAGCCCGGCCTGTCTTCTTCTTCTTCTTTTCTTGTTTGGCCACCTAGGAAAAGGCAGAAGGCAGGGCCAATCAGACTCCGGCTGACCTCTCCCATGTTTGGCAGCCTTCCCTCAACCTCCGCTCCACCCAAGTAGGCTGGAGCCAAAGGTCTTGGCTTCACTGTGCCAGCAAAGAACAAGGTCCAAACACCACCACCAAGTCTCACTCACCTTGGGAGTCTGACCTCTCACTTTTCCAGCGCGAGCTAGGGAACCATGGACTTTACCTGTAGGGGGAAGAGTAAACAGCAGCAGGTAAGAAACAACAGGCACCTCGCAGCGTAATTTCCCCTCTCCACCTAAAATGTAAAGCCTCCCCCCTAAAAATAAAAAAAACAGTCCAAAGAATGAATGCCAGACAAGCACTCCACCACCCAGCTACACCCCAGGCTCTTTTTATTTTGAGGCAGTTTCCCTAAGTTGCCAAGATGGCTTCAAATTTGCTTTCTCCTACCCTACTCTCCCTGGTAGCTAGACTTACAGGAGTTTGCCACCATGTCTAGCTTCAACTCAATTTCTAAGACACATAGGGCCCAACAATAAATAGGAAAAGATGCAGAAATTTAACCTCTAAGTTTTACTCCAAAGTTTTTCAGTTCCTGATTTCTTTTTTAACCCAAGGCCTTTCTACTAAGCCATATCCCAACTCTTTCAAAAGTTTTGAAACTGGGGGCCAGGGATATAGGTCAGTGGCATGGCACCTACCTAGCAAGCACAAGGTCTTGAGTTTGATGCTTGGGACCAATTTTTTGAAACAGGGTCTCAGTCATTAAATTGCCTGGGTTGGACTCAACCTGTATGATTTTCCTGATTCAGCCTCATGGGCTGATGGGATTATTGGCATGTGCCCCCACAACCCTTGCTTTTAACAAAACTGAAAAGTGCCTTGGGGATCTGGTCTGACCTAGATTTACTGGGGAAACTAGAACCACCTAGTAAGAAACTGAAGGAAAAAAAAAATTCTGCTCAGTCTGCATGAACTCAGAGCTCCTTCTGAGAGAGGTAAGCAGAAAGAATCACCCTTGATTGAGGACCCTCAAAGGCACTAAGTGTATTATCTCAGAAATAACAGAGGTGGGTTCGGTGTGGGGGCACACCTGTGAATTCCAGCACTTGGGAGGCTGAGGCAGGAGGATCACTGCCAGATTGAAGCCAGCCTGGCTATATAGCCAGACTGTCTCAAAACCACACACACAAAAAGAAAAACAATAAAGGACTGAGGTGCCAAAGCTGTGTACCCCACGCCCATTAGGTGAGTGTATTTAAAAAACACCCTTAGCGGGCTCTGGTGGCGCACACCTTTAATTCCTGCACTGGGAAGCTGAGGCAGGACAATCTTTGCAAGTTGAAGGCCAGCCTTAACTGCATAGCAAGACTGTCTCAAAAAGACAAAACAAACCATTTTTCCTCCACTCACCTCCAAGCATGCGGCCAGCTACTTCCAGAGTGGCGAAGGCTTCCACCCCACACTGGCCTAGGGTGGCTTCATCCTCCAGCGGTTTGCCTGCCAGGAGCACAACTTGATCTTCCGGCGCGATGCCCTCCAGTGCTGACACATGAGCCTACAGAGAAGGGGAGGAAGTCTTGTAGGCGTCCTTGTGGGGCACGAGTGGATTACGCTGGAGGACGGAATACGGGGAGCGCCACGCCTTACCTTGATGTGGGCGACCGTCTCCTGGCCGGTCACTTCGAGGGTATGTAGGTCCTGGGCGCGGACGAAGAGCTGCATGTTGACTGGGAAAAGAAAGCCGGCTTTCAGAAAAGGACAAAAACGCTCTCTGAGAAAGGGGGCCTGGGAATGGGAGAAGCGGTCCACAGAGGATCCCGGGACGGAGCCAGCCGCGGTGTCTCACGTGGAAAAGGCAGGGCTCGCTGGAGAATTCGGCTGGGGACCGGAGCCAAGACCACAGAACAGCTCCTGTGCCTGGATCTTCTGCAGTCTCTGACCAGTTGGCCGGATTGCTACCAAGCCCTCCGAATCCAGCCGTCATACAGATCTTACCTGAACGGCTCAGCCAGCTACCACTACCGCGAAGATGGAGTCGAGAAAGAGGAAGAAGCGAGAGCGTGCACGCCCTCACCGCCTACTGCGCGTCACGTCACTACTGAGCGACCGCACGGTCTTTTATTTGTACCGCCCACACCGCCCTAACCCCGCCTTTACATACTTCATGCAGGCGTCCTTCCGTTTGGGGCGGTGCGAGCTGGAGTGGGCGGGACCAAGCCGGTTGCGCGCGCAGAATACCAGCGTAGGTGGCAGCCCAAGATGGCGGCGGTTGTACTCCGTGTTTCTGTTCGAGGCTGGAGAAATGGCATCGGTTGGGGTTGCGGGTTGCGGCAGCTGGTGAGAGTCCTGAGCTTGGAGCTGGGCGTAGGGCAGAGCGGGATGTCGAGGCTATTGTTAGTCATTGTAACCCTGAAACCGCATTTATACATAGGGTCTTAGTTTTCCTAATCAGTGGCGCTTGCCTGAAGGGTAGCTAGAAGGTTGAGTGGGAAGGTGGCAGGACTCCCGAGCGCGCTTGGGGTGAAAGGGTGGGGGGCGGAGTGAAGATTGGAATGTGGCTGCAGGAAAACTCAGGTTAGTCGGGACTGACCGGAGCTGCCACATCGACTTTCGCTTCCTGGATCCCATCATATCAATCTAGTGGGGGGATTATGATTGGTTAAAATTTATGGTTGGAGCCCTAGGAAGTTCCGGGACATCCATACTGTTCAGAGTGCTTGAACGTCTTTCCCAGTGCCACCTGCACGCTGCACACTGGAAAACACGTCTTTTATTTATGTTTTTTTTTTTTTTTTTTCTGGGACCGGGGATCGAACTCAGGGCCCTAGTGCTCAGCGGCAAGCACTTAGCCCACTGAGCTGTACCTCCAGCCCACGTCTTTTATTTATGTTGTCTTCTCTACCCTAAGTGTTTCCTTTCTCCGCTAAGATTCTCTAACGTCGAATGAGTCAGTGGAGAGGTGGTTGGTTTATTTATTTTGCCTCAGAGCCAAACGCAGGAGCCTCCGGATTACCGTGGCTTTGTGGAGTCAACGGATGAATTCCAGTTCGTGAAACGCCTGTTACCCCCCACCAGCATCCCAAAGCCACCAAAGCATGAACAGTATCCCACTCCTAGTGGCTGGCAGCCTCCCAGAGGTGAGGTGGGAATGGGGATGGTTGAAAGGCATTCCCCTCCCCAGTGGTCAGCTTGGCCGGTGGGTTCAGACTCGTGATGCGATGCCTTAAGGTTAGAATTGTCTCAAGCTCAACGAAGGGCCCAGGAGTGGAGCCCTCAATTTCACTGGTACCCGTCCAGCGGCAGTGTTGTGTGGGGGCTCATACGGCAAAAAAACGAAGCATAAAGAGAAGACCCCAGTGCACGGTCCTCCTCTATCCAGACTGTGCTGTAATTGAGAACACAGCTTGGGAGTCATGTAATTCGGAGCTTGAATTAGGTTATGTTGTTCACTCCTTGTGATCTTGAGTTAGTCACTTAGCTTCTTCCAGCCTCAGTTTCAGTAAAGTGGAAATAAAATAGTACTGAACCCAGTGTAGGACAGGTATTCAGTGTTTGTAAAGTCCTATCACTTTGTTCCAGAAATTGACCTCATCCTCCCCTAGCCCAGTGGAAAAGGACAGCATTTGGCCTTAGAGGGGACCAGAGATCCATGGAGGCGTGGCCCTGACCTCCAGTACCTGATATCTGGTACCAGGCGCTATGTAGGGTGCGGGGTTGAACAGTTGGGTCTTGACTGAAGGAAAGATGAGATGCCCCAGCCTGAAATCCAGAAGTGCCTTGGTCCAGCTGGATGCAGTAACCCTCCGCAGGCTTTGTTGAGGGGAAGGGCCTTGCCTGAGGCCGAGGAGGTGATTTGTCACTGCCCCTCTCTGTCACAGATCCCCCACCCGACCTGCCCTACATTGTGCGGCGGTCCCGAATGCACAACATCCCGGTCTACAAAGATGTTACACATGGCAACCGCCAGATGACTGTGATCCGGAAAGTGGAGGGAGACATCTGGGTAAGTGCATGTGGGAGGGGCAGCAGGGTTGTCCAAAAAGACTGACAGGCCTGATCTGTCCTCTTTCCCTAGGCCCTGCAGAAGGACGTGGAAGATTTTTTGAGCCCATTGCTGGGGAAGACACCTGTCACCCAGGTTAATGAGGTGACAGGTACCTTGCGGGTCAAGGGCTACGTTGACGAGCAACTCAAAGCATGGCTCCTTGAGAAGGGCTTCTGAGGTCTACCGAGCAGCCTGTATGGACAGACTGGAGCCTGGGGAACCTTGGGAAGAAGTGGGTATTGGAACCCCTGGGAAGGATACAAGGACCAGGGTTGAGGGTTTGGGCAGGGTAGAGAGTAAGGGCTAAAGGTTTTTGGAGTCAGATCTTGCTTTTGTAAAGGGGAAAATGGGCTGCAGTACATGGGTCCATTGGGGAGAGCTGCCCAGCATGGGAGACCCACCAGGAACAGCCTAGGTGGTAGGGGCCATTAATTGCTGTTCTTTCTGTCACTGTGGCCTGCTTTGGGGGGGCTCCTTGGGTTTAACTGTTCAGATTTAGAGATTAAATCTGAACCTCTAAAGGTCTGGTAAAAGCAATAGCCCAGAGCCGGGCATGGTGGTGCACACCTGTAATCCCAGCACTCAGGAGGCTGAGGCAGGAGGATCATTGGGAGTTTGAGACCAGCCTGGATTACAAAGTGAGCTCAAGGCCAGCCTGAACTGCATAGCAAGACCCAAAAAAAGAGGAAGGGAAAAAAAAGCAATAGCTTAGCCTGGTTAGGGCAGGTTCATTCCTGCTCACTTCTGGAAATGCACCTGAGACCTTGCTCTAGGCCAGACCTGACTTGGTAGAGATTGTAAAACACAGGTGACTCAGGGATGGCTCTAAGTGCCAGGTGTACTGCTGGGCACTGGGGCAGAGAGTACCATGGGTAACGGCCTCATGGAGAGGAAAGTGATCTCTTGTGGAGCCCTGTGCCATTCCAAACTAGACTGGAGCCTCATTGGCATAGTTCTCTAGTTCCAGGAGTTAAGCGATTAGCTTTGGCTGGCCTGGCCACAAGGGGGTGCCTGGGAGCTCCTCTAAGCCCTTGGTCTGGTCCTTCCCAACTTGCAGGCCTGGAGTAGGCCAGCCAGAGGTCTGTAGGCAGGAAGAGATAGGCCTTTCACTCCTGCCATCCTGCCCAAGTAGCCCTCACACTTGCTCACTCCTGGAATCGCAAGAGCCAAAGGCCTCACCCCACTGTCAAACTAGCTAAGACAATGTTAAGGTCCTGGCTGCTTAATAATCAGTGTCCTTACTTCTGGACATTCCAGGCCATCCTCAAACCCACAACCTCTGCCAGGAAGAGGTGGACCTCGATCCGACGCAAACCTACCAATTGTTAATGCAAGTTTTTATTTGGCTGTATATACAATTTAAGCTATTAAAACTTGTACAATATTTACAAATTAAATAATCATCTGAAACTGTCTCCAGCAACTCTTGTAACACAAAACGGGAAGAAAGACGGGCGGGGAGGCCTCAGCTCCCATGTTCCCTCCTGTCCCAGAGCCTGTTCTAAACTAGAAAAACCAGGAGCCTGTGCTCCTGCTGCTCCTTTCTGGGGTCAAACATTCAAATTCAAAAGACTGATTTAAGCCAAAAGGCCCCAGATGAGGAAGTAGTTCCAATCCTGACTCAAGAGAAGTCCTGCAGGATCAACAGTGGCCTTCTTGGGTTCCGGGTTGCAGTGGTTGAGGAGCAGCCCGCCACTAGGCAGTGGCTGCTGGGTGAGACGGCTCAGCCTCACCTGAGAAGCTATCGGGAAGGGGCCTGGGGGAGGGGCAGGACAGGGTCCCTCAGTGCTGCCCGCCTGCCCCCCACCCCAGGCACTCCTTTCCCTGAGTTGTATGGTTGCCAATAAGATGTGGAAATGCCAGAGGGCATGGGGGCACAGCCACCACCACAGGGGGCTTTTGGGAAGATTGGGGTAAGAGAAGGAAATTGGTACCAGTCTTGGTCAGAGGGCCACGGCAAGTTCCTGGCCTGCCCCAGCCCTTCCGGAATCTACACGTGGGAACAGGAGCTAATACTGTTCGGCACTGCAGCGTGACCCCGCACACACAAGTAGGGCTCAGAGGGGCTGCCCTTCTCCCAGGAAAGAAGGGGTAGGGAGAGGGTTTCAGAGGCCAAACTTTCTGCCTTCACAGCGCTGGCCAGCTGGCTGGCCACAACACAGTGGCATGGTGGAGAGGCTGGCCGGCTGGAACTGACTGGTACCCCTGAGGCCGCTGAACCAACTGAAACTGCCTCCTTTCCACCTGGCCTCAGCAATGCCACCGGCTCTTTCTCAGTGCTGGAGTTACGACTCCCCGGTGCAGACAGAGGGAGCTGGCACTTGGTGGCAGGATGAGTTCCAGCGAGGGCTGCGCAGGAGTGGGACAGGGCTCAGGCAGTGTCAGTGGGCGACAGGGGACTCGAGCTTTTGCAGGCGGCGCCTGCGGAGCTCTGCAGCATCAGGCTCTCCATCCTCAGGTAGCTCCTCGGTGCCCACTGACTCGGGAGCTGGGGACAGAGATCAGAAGTGGAAGCCTGGGAAATCCCCACGACACTACTACCCCTAGCCTGGTTACACTCACCTGGAGGCTTTTCAGTTTCCTGGGCTGGTGGGGAGGTTCCTGGGGATGGGGCAGTGGTGGCCTCAGAGCTGGGGGTGCTGGTAGAGGTGGCAGCAGCAACAGCTGTGGAGCCAGTATCTTCTGTAGGACCAACTGAAGTGGCAGGACGAGGAGGCCTGGCAAGAGAAGGGATAAAATCCAGCCTGTCCCTGGCATCCTAGGAGGTGTACCTCAATTGGCCCCAGTCACTAATAGGCAAAAACACATGTGGACAGGGTAGACACCTCAAGGGCCAAGTGATTGTATGAACTGTCAATCACTTGCAGACAGGGACTGCTAACCCTTCTGCCAGCATCCTGCAGTCACCACTGCGGGTGTCAGCCTTACAGGGTATCCAGAGAAAGGCAGAGGGCCCAAGCCTTGGAAGCCAGTGTCCCTCCACACTGAACAGGGGCTAGGCACTTGTACATGTCACGTGGGAGTAGGATTTAGAATTACTCTCTTCCCACAGGCAAAGGAAGTCCCAAGGCAAGTAGCAGTGGGGCTAGCTCTTAAACCATCATCTGTCCACTTGACTCTGGCAGTTCTTAGCCTCAAGAGGTGTTTGGTGATGAGCTGAGGCAATGAAAACGAGGAAGAGCTTGAGTTTACTCTTTGGTGATGCCGGGAATTGAAACCAGGGCTTATTTTTTTTTGTTTTGAGACAGGGTCTTGCTATGTAGCCCAGCCTGGCCTTGAACTTACAGCAATCCTCCTGGCTCAGCCAAGTGCTGGGGTTACAAGCACGTTTCACCATGACTGACTAAAACCAGGGCTTTCATATATGCCTCTAGTTCTGCCACACACCTTGTAATTTGAGTTCCGAAAAACAAGAGAATAAGATTGAATAAGCTAATAAACACTGCTGCGAGCATCAGATACATTTCCTGGAGAGGAAGAATAAAGACACTGGGAGTGACCAAGAGCTCCCTGAAACTGGATGTCCCTGCCGACAGGTGCCCTAAGTGTTAGCAGAGCCGGATGTGGTGGCGCGTGACTGTAATCCTAGCACTCGGGAGGCTGAAGCGGGAGGATCGCTGCAAGTTAGAGGCCAGCCTGGGCTACAAAGTGAGCTCAAGACCAGCCTGCACCGCACAGTGAGACCCTGTCTCAAAAAGATAAAAAGAAAAGAAGTGTTAGCAGATGTCAGAGTGGCAGGGGAGATGAATGCCAAGAACAACCGTTGGAGCTGCCCACCCGCCGCTCCGCCCACTCCCCCCCACGCAGACGCACCCCAAGGAGGCCAGCACAGTGAGGTACTGGTTGATCTGCAGCATGGCGGCGTCCAGCAGCGTGTGGATGTTGCGCAGGCTCTGCAGTCGGGCCTCTATGTGCTGTTGCTCATGCCCTTCCAGGGCCCGAAGCTCCTCTGGGGTCAGCCCAGCAAAGCCCGCAGGGGGCACAGGCATAGGGGGGAAGGCTGGGGGAAAGGAAGATTTAGTCTGGGCTGCTCGAACCAGCCACACACCCTGCCCACCCTCTAGAACATTCTAGAGTGGCCAGGCTTACCGAAGAGTGGAGGCAGGGGCATGCCCATCCAGGGAGGAGGGAAGGGGAGCCCTGGGGCAGGGGCAGAGCCCGGCACTGGGGCAGGGGCACTGGTGCCAGCAGCTGCGGTTGTAGCTGTTCCACTTGGCCGAGAAAGCGCTGCTGAAGAGCAGAACACCAGGTCAGAGTGGTGCAGGGCCGTCCTAGTCCTCCCTGGCCACCACCCTCTGCCACGTTACCCAAAAGCTTACCTGTACTGCTGGATGGGGGGGCTGCAGCCTCTCCTGAGCTTGGGGGAGGTGGGACAGGTGGGAAGGGGCCCACCGGGGGCCACAGTGGGAACATGCCTGGAGGAAAAGGAGGCAGGAGGCCCTGGGGGACTGGAGAGAGGACAGGCGTAAGAGGAGGGCTAAGCTGGGCCTGACCCCATGCCCAGGCCGGGGCTCAGCTGCTGGGAGCTCCACCCTCCTCACAGCAATTATGGTCAGCAGTTTCTCTTCTTTTCACCCTCCTGGGCCTGACTGAGCTGTGACTTGGGCCCGCCAGGATCTCCCACACCCAGCCCAGGCAAGTACCCACAATGTGGCAGAAGGCTGAGAGGAGGGACACTCACAGTTAGGGGGCTGGGGCATGAGTGGCGGGGGGTGAGGGGCAGGGGGTGGCCCCTGGTCCGCGGGCTCAGGGGGTGGTGGTGACTGAGCTGGCAGTGATGCCCGCAGGACATCCATACGGCAGGTAGGGCAGGTCTGCTGCCTCTGGAACCAGGAGCGCAGGCAGCTGGGGGACAAGGCCAGGCAGTGGTCAGCACCTCTCCGTGGCCTTGCGCCTGGCTGTGCAGGCTCCCAGGGCCCCAGCTACCTGGTATGGAAGATGTGGTTGCAGGGCAGTCTCTTGGCACCAGTCACCATCTCTTCTCGGCAGATGATGCAGACGTTGTCCATTGCCTGGAGTTCCTCAGGGGTGGCATCTGGATACCTATGAGGATGGCAGAGCATGTGTCAGGACCAGAGCTGGAAGCAAGAGGACCTAGGACAGAGTTTGCAATAGCAGCCCTGACTAGGTCACTTACAGTGTGTTCATGTTGCGGATGGCTCGGCGTGACATGATGGCATCTGTCACAGCTTTCTTGAACTGCCTGTAAGGATAGTCAGTGAATGCAGGAAGAGGCAGGGAGGGACCAGGGAGAGAGAAGGAAAGGATGGGGCTGGGCTCACCTCATGGCCAGGTACATGGGCCGGATGGCAAAGAGCGGGAAGGTGTGCACCTTGATCATGATGGTCATGAAGGCCATGTATAGCAGAACCTTGATGAAGCCTTGGGGCAGCAGATGCAGAGAGCAGGTTAGGGGGTCTGGCAGCCAGAGGGGGATGCTGGTCTGGTCAGACCAGGCCCAGGCTCCTCTCACCTGTGAACAGCTCTGTGTAGAGCATGTACACGGCCTTATTGTCCCACGGGTTCTCACTCTGGAGGTCCACGGAGTGCAGCACATACTTGATGAAGATGGTGAGCACCATGGTCATCAGAATAGCGTACTGGGGGGAGAGGGCACCAGGGGGAAGTGACACTGCTGAGGGTGTCCAGCTCTTCCCTCAGTGATTATGACTTTAGCCAAGTCACTCTACCTCAGTCAGTTTGCTCATTGGTAAATGCATGGTTAAATTCATTTATGGCGATATTGTCCCGCTGACTGAGCTCAGCACAAGTCTGGCAAGTGACGAGTACCCAGCAGCGTGAGCTACTGTCACTCAGCACTCCCTCTGCCTGGGACACACCTCCCCATGGCCCAGCCAGCTAATTCTTCTCTGTGTCTGTCCATCCATCACCAGCTCCGGCATCAGTCTCTAGGAAGCCCTCCCTAAGCCCCAGGTGGGGGCTGCTCCACACCAGCCTCTCCGAGCTGGCTAGCTAGCAATCCCCTCGGGAGTGTGTGAAGGGGCCAGGCCCTGACTGCTGCTCCTTGGTAGCCAGCATGAGGTGGCCACAGAGCAGGTGCTAATAAGGGTTTGCTAGGTTATTTAAGGCACATGCAGTGCCACCTCAGGCTTGACCTCTCAACTTCCCAAGCCAGCTTTACCTCAAAGCCAAACACCAGCTGCACAGAGGCCCCACGGGTCAGGATGCTGTGATAGGCATGGCTGACGAAGAGGAAGTCCAGGATACCCAGGAGAAACATAAGGGCTGTGGGGACCCCCGAGTGGGGGTGGATGGGGTTAGCCCACAGTCTGACAGTCACTTCCTGCTCTAAAACAGCCCCACCCTCAAGCCCATAATGACCAGGGCCCCAGCCATCTACTCAGGTGGGCACACTCCACTGCCTTGGTCCCCTGGGAACCCCAGTTAGGGGTGGAGGTGAGGTGGCCCAGGCTGCAGGTGAGAAGGCAGAGAGCTGAGGGCCCAGGCAGTTGAGAAGCTCTGGAGTGGAACAGGGCAGAGACAATGCAAATTAACTTCCTAAATTATCTTTCCTGTACAGCTGTGCTCTGGGGTGTGGGTCCATGGTTAGTGACTTCTCACGTCCCAGGCCTCCATGGCGCCTGTCCTCCCTCCAGCAACTCCCTTCCCCGCCCCGAGTCTCACTCACAGACGATGCGGCAGTGAAAGAGCCAGGAGATATTGGGGCTGCGTTCCATCTGAGGCAGAGCAGAGGGGGGCCCCATCAGGAAAGCTGGGTAACCCCACACCCCCAAGCCAGCCCTCACTGCCCCCAACTCACGAAGTCCACCCGGTCCTCGGCCAGCCAGTGGAAACACTTGAGGAAGAGAAGGAGAGTGAAGAGTGCAACGAAGCGGGGGCTGAAGTCGTCCCGAAAAACAGTGAAGGCCAGACAGGTCTCGGTGACCGCATACCAGGACCGCTCCAGGAGGTGCTGCAGGTGGAACAACGCAGGACAGGGAACCAAGACGTCTTGCTCGCCCGGCGCCCCGTCCCTCAACTCGGGAGTCCCCAACACCTTACCTCCATCTCTGCTGCCCTCAGCTGCCCAAAGAACACCTTTCCCATCACCTTGCCCAAGAGGAAGACAAGGACGAAGGCCTGGATGTACAGGACCTGGAAGGAGAAAAAGCTCTAGTTGGAGGTCACCTTTTTCTTTCCTCAGCCTGGCCCTTACCACGCAGGAACCTCCCCAAGTGCTCATCACAGTTTACTCAAGAGTTAGGAAGCTAGAGGCTACTTCAGGCCCACTTACCTGACCTGTAGCCCAGCCCCTGCACCAGGCGGTCTCCTCCTTCCCTCCCAGGCTCCTCCCCCCTGAGGCCTGAACTCACTGCCATGCTGGGGCTGGACTTGGTCAGGTACACCACAGTGGGGTAGAACTGGTGC
Source organism: Dinomys branickii (assembly GCA_004027595.1). Lineage (NCBI taxonomy): Eukaryota > Metazoa > Chordata > Mammalia > Rodentia > Dinomyidae > Dinomys > Dinomys branickii. The sequence goes on along the minus strand of PVLD010003819.1, from coordinate 23,999 downwards.
TTGAGGTAGTAGGCGTGAGCCACCACGGCCCCGGTCAGCGCCAGGCTGGCAGCCATCATCACTGCGGTGCGGAACATCGCCCTGGCCCGGAGACCTAGGCGAGGAGGGGAGGAAGACGCCATATGGGACAGCCACTCTGTGCGGAGCTAGCACTGTGCCTGGCACAGCGCTGCGGTGCGGAACATCGCCCTGGGCTGGAGACCTAGGCGAGGAGGGGAGGAAGACGCCATATGGGACAGCCACTCTGTGCGGAGCTAGCACCGTGCCTGGCACAGCATCAGTGGCGCAAAGGGGAAAAAAACCTTACTTCACAATCATGAGATCAAAGAACAGCATATGCTTCCCCTTTCACAAATAAGAAACGGGCCCGAAGAGGTTAAGTGGTCACACTGATGCAAAGCCTAGCACGGCCTGGAACCTGGGTCAGGCCTGTTGCGAATCTAGGGCTCCTTCCACACTGCCTGCCAAGCGGTCTCCTCTAGGGAGGCCACGAGGGAAAGCACAGTGCTGGAGAAGGCAGGGTACTGACTGCCACTGCTGACCCTGGAGCGAGGGTGCTGGGCTGGGAAGCAAAACAAAATCGGCCGCAGAGGCGGGAACCAACGGCCAGCCTGACAGAGGCCCAAGGGGCGCTGCGCTGGGTGACAGCTGTGGCGGGATGGCCAGCGCGGCTGGGCGCTCGGCGGCGGGCGGGCGGAGAACACCAGCCCGGAACCTTGGCGTCCCCAACCTACGGCAAGTGTCAACTTGGGGCTTCAGAGAAACGGTCGGCCTGCAGGGCACAGTCGCGGCGGGACGGGGTAGGGCCCAGGTCGCCCTCGCGGCCGCGCACCTGTAAGGGCCAGGAGTTGGGAGCGTCGCAGGCGGGGCCCAGCCTTGGGAGAGTGGCCGGGCCGGCGCCTGAGGTCTACCGCCAGCTAGACAGGCCGAAAGCAGGCGGCGGGACCGAGGGTGCGCTGATCCCGGTGACTACAAGGGCCCCAATCTCAACCCTGGCCTGGCCTGGCCTGACTCACCGGGAGCCCAACGCCGCGAGCTGGGTCAATCCCCGCAACTGCGGCAGCGGCTCCGGTTAACAACACTCCCCACCCCCTGCGAACCGGAAGTCCGAGGGTAAGACACCTCACTTCCGGCGGCGCGGGGCGAGGCGTGGACCGTACCAAGCACGTCCGGCCTTCTTCCGCATCGCCCGCCCGGCGTCGTACCAGAACAGTAGTTTTACTGCGGGTTCTGGGGTTCGTGTCCTCGGAGGACAGAGCAAGAAATGCAAATGGAGGTCGGAACGGAATAGGGCGACGAAGGAGGGTTGGAAGCCCCTCGTTATTAGTCTCAGATGGTACGGTCTCTATCTCAGCGTGGACTCAACCATCCCGGACTCCTGCTCTCAAAGCGCCTGGAAGGTAGAACGTCCTGTGGTCCGTACCACTTGGAGAGGATGGCGTGCAAGGGACAGGCTTTACAGTAAGCCAAAGTCTTATAAAATGTTTTAGCGCTTCTTTCCGGAGGCATTCACAACAGTTTGACACAGAAAGGGCCCTCTGGCACAAACGGAGGCAGGAAACAGAAATTTGTCTCCCCCGTCACCTCCCAAAGTTGTGTGGGAGTGAGTTGAATCCCGTGGCTGCCACTGATTGGCTGTGATAAAGTTACGCGGACCAATTAAAGAAAAAAAGGAAACGTATTGGCCTATAGAAAGAGGAAAGTAGGTGAGTGGTTGCTGAGGTGGTAGGTAGAGTACCTCGCTGGCCGGGAGGAAAGCAGTGTGTAGGCAGGAGATCTCTGTCCGATCTCTGTTCTGAGGGAACGTTTGCTGTGCTCCGAAAGGAAGGAGCAGTCAGGTGCGCGGGTGGCTGCGGTGAAGGCTGAGCTTTGATTCAGCCAGTCTCGGCTTCTGTCCGGAGACTGACTCAACGCCGCACACGCTCACCCTTCTCTGTATTCTGCGGTTTGGCTGGCCTTACCTTGTTCTGCCCTGGCCCACGGCCACGACCCCACTGGTGCTGGGCTACCTATGTCATCCTCTGTCGCAGCCAAATCAGCCCTCATTAACTGAGTGCAGCTAATGCACCTCCGCTTGTGCCTTGAGTTTTCCTTTCTCATCGTATTTAACTATCGCTCATCAAAGTTTTATCAGCTAGGTGGTGCTATCCCCATACTGTTGGGCTCATCCATCACCCCCCCCCCATCTGTTGACCTTACAGGTTCAGCCTGTAACTAGTTACTGCGTTGGCTCCCCATTAGGCTATCTCAGCTAAACTGCTAATTTCCCCATGCTGGGCTCCAGTTTGAGACCCTCTTGCCTCAGCCTCTCAGAGTGCTGGGATTACAAGCGTGTGCCACCATTTTAGTGTATACTTTACAATGGTGACCATCCACTGACAATGGTGGTGCATAACTTAACTTTAATGAGGCTGAGGTAGGAAGACTGGAACTTTGGTGTTGGTCTGAGCAATTAATTCAGCAAGACCTCAACTCAAAAAATAAAATAGACTGGGTGTGGTGGTGCACGCCTGTAATCCCAACACTGGGGAGACTGAGGCAGGAGGATCGTTTTGAGTTTGAGACCAGCCTGGGCTACAAAGTGAAAGCAAGGCCAGCCTGAACTACACAGTGAGACCCTGTCTCAAAAAGAACAAATAATAATAATTAAAAAAAATTGAAGAATGCTGCGTGTAAGACATCAGCAGGTAGCATGGAGCAGAGCAGAAGAGCCCAAGAGCCACCTGCGTCTTTATTGTATAATTCTTTTTTTTTTTTTTTTTTTTTTTGCGGTACTGGGGATCAAACTCAGGACCTTGTGCTTGCCAGGCAGGTGCTTGTTCCACTGAGCTATATTCTAGCCCTACTGTATAATTCTCGTACAGGTTGTTATCTCATATTTGCATTCTTACATAATGCTGTAACCAGCATCCTGTGTGTTTACCTGTGCGAAGTCATGGTTACACAGCTGTATGTGTATGGTTACATCACTGCGCACTGGTGCTAGACAAGCAGGTGTCACATCCTTGGGCTAGACGCCCCTGAGCTTAGAGCAGTCTGAGTGGTTCTCCATTGGTCACCAGTATCAAAAGTGACTACTGGTAGCCTGAACCTGAGTCCTGGACAGCGTGAGCTTTGCCACTGGCTCCATCACCCAATCCAGCTGCTGAACAGCACGGTCAGGGTGGGGGCTGAGGTTGCCACCTACCATCGCCCGCTGGAAGATGGGGAGAACTTCAGCCCAGATGGTCCCCTGGACAGCAGCTACTTCTTGAAGCCATTCAGAGGACACCACCTGCAGGCTGGTGGGCAGCAAAGTAGGACGCAGGACCAGCGACACTGAATGCTGAGGCAGTGGGAACAGGGGTCCCTGGGGACAAGGAGCCAATAAAAATTTAGAGGTTAAAACAAATGGTGATTAGCCAGGCGCGGAGGTGCGTGCCTGTAATCCCAGCACCTGGGAGGCTGAGGTAGGAGGAGGGTTTTGAGTTGGAGGCCAGCCTGGGCTATAAAATGAGTTGAAAAAAGATGAAAAAAAAAAGTGATTATTAGTCTCTGTGAATTGTATCAATAAAGTAGGCAAGGAGATAAAGACGAGTAGAAATTAATAAAACATAAAGCAAAAGCAATCACAAAGTTAAAAGCTGGTTCTTTGAATAAGCTAGTAAGACAGACAAACTTCTGGCAAGATAGACCAAGAAGATAAAGTTAAAGCACAAAAAAAATAATACAAAGAACAAAAAAGAAAATAAATAGACACCAAAGAGATTATTAAAAATAAGCACGAATTTGGTTGGTTTGGTGTGGTTTCAGATTGCTGTGTTACTAGGCTGGCCTGGAACTCCTAGGCTCAAACAGTCCTCCTGCCTCAGCTTCCCAACTAGCTAGGACTACAGATGTGTACCACCTCATCTGGATCACTTACTAAATTAATTTTATGGTAATAAATTTAAAAACAGGTAACATGAACAATTCCTTAGAAAATAAAAGATGTATGAAAATTGACCCAAGATGCAATAGAAAACATTAATAGGTCAGTGAGTCTTGTAAAAATGAATCAGTTCAGCCAGGTGTGGTGGTACACACCGATAATCCCAGCATTTGGGAGGCTGAGGCAGGAGCATCACTGAGATCAAAGCCAGCCTGAACTGCATGTGAGACCCTGGCTCAAAACACACACAGAAACATAAAAGATTCAATTCATTGACTATATTTCCCTTCCTCACAGAGAAACAACACAAGATTTTATCAGGTTCAGGGGGCTGTGCAGTTCAGGCTGGCCTTGAGCTCACTGTGTAGGCCAGGTTGGCCTCAAATTGATGATGATCTTCCTGCCTCAACCCCCTGAGTGCTGGGATTGCAGGTGTACATCACCATGCCCACAAAGTCAATGTTGTAAGAATCTCAGTCTATAAATCTAAAACTTCAATCTGAACCCCCTCCCCCCAAAAATGGTTTCTGAGGCAGGGGCTTGCTGTATGGTGCGGGCCTGCATGTGCTCCTCCTGCTTCAGCCTCTCTATGCTGGGATTAAGGCGCGCACCACCACTCCTCACTGAACAAAAACCTTTCCACGGAATTTAAGAATTTATTGTGAAATTACTTTTTTTTTGTCTTTTTGAGACAGGGCCTGTGCAGTTCAGGCTGGCCTTGAGCTCACTTTGTAGCCCAGTCTGGTCTTGAACTCCCAACGATCCTCTTGCCACAGCCTCCCGAGTGCTGGGATTACAGGTGTGCACCACCACGGCCAGCCAAAATGTACATATTTTTAAAAATTTAACTAAAAAATATAATGTACATATTAGATCAAAGGCCTAGGGCGGACGTGCCAGATAGGTGACCTCTCTCCATGGCAAATATAATTGCATCTGTTGTACTTAAAACAGTGTAATATTGTAGTATGGACTTACAACAAAAATCAATGAAACTACATGATGAAACCGATGCAGGCTTGTGTGGAAAACAGATGCAGGACAGGGGTAATGGTGCAGATTACTGGGGGAAATACAAAGCTAAAACAGAGAATAGAGGCTAGGCGTGATGGCACACATCTATAATCCCAGCACTTGGAGGCTGAAGGAGGAAGATCTCCATGAGTTTGAGGCCAACCTAGGCTACATAGTGAGTTCAAGGTTACCCTGGATGGCATACCAAGACCCTATCTCAAAAACAAACCAGGTTCTGGGTGTGGTGGCGCACACCTGTAATTCCAGCATTCTGGAGGCTGAGGCAGGAGGATCTTTGTGAGTTCAAGGTCAGCCTGAACTGCATAGTGAGACCCTGTCTCAAAAAGATAAAAACAAACAAACAAAAATCCAAAAAACAGAATGGCAAAGTTGAAAGCTTGTTCTTTGACTAAGCTAATAAGACAATCTCCTAAAGTTAAGGCACAATACAAAAAATAAAAAGGAAAACCAGTACATAAGGATTTAAAAATAAGAAATGTGTTTGTGTGTTTGCAATAAATGGTGTGGGATAGTTGGCTGTCCATGTGGAAAGTAACTGGAATATCCTCCATGAAAATCAGCTCGCCCAGCTTGGTGGCTCACGCCTATAATCCCAGCACTCAGGAGGCTGAGGCAGGATTATTGTGTGAGCTCCAGACCAGCCTGGACTACAAAGTGAGCTCAAGGCCAGCCTGAACTGCATAGCAAGACCCTGTCTCAAACACACACACACACACACACACACACACACACACACACACACACGACAATTGGGTAATTCCACTTATATGAAAGAGCTAGTCAGAAATCATAGAACTAATAAAAAAAATAAAAAAATAAAAATAAAAAGCCAGGTGTGGAGGCCCATGCCTAGTAACCCCAGTACTCAGAAGGTTGGGGCAGGAGGATTGCGATGAGTTTCAGGCCAGCCTGGGCTATGTAGTTCAAGGCCAGCCTGGGCTACTTTTTTTTTTTTTTTTTGGTACCAGGAATCCAACTCAAGACCTTATGCTTGCCAGACAGGCACTTGTGCCACTGAGCTGCATCCCTGGCCCAAGCCCAGGCTCCATAACAAGATGCTATCTCAAAAAACAAAACAAAAATAAGGCAAAAACACCCATAATATAAGTGGTCAAAGGTAAAGTGTACTTTAAATGGTCAAATAACTCAAACAGATGTTTAACCCAAAACTTCAGTGATCAAGGGAAAGAAAATTCAAACGAGCTGAGGGTGGTGGCGCATGCCTGTAATCCCAGCACCCAGGAGGCTGAGGCAGGTGGATCATTGCAAGTTGAAGGCCAGCCTGAGCTACACAGTGAGCTCAAGGCCAGCCTGAACTGCATAGGGAGACCCTGTCTCAAAAAGACAAATAAATGAAAAAGAAAAGTCAAGCAAGAAACACCAGTGAGTTTTCATTCATTGTATTCGCAGAACATTACAAGATTTTCACGTTGCGATTCTGGGATGGGACCCAGGACCTCTTGCATGCCAGGCAGGTACTCTTATTTCTAAACTACACCCCCATGCTGAGGAAGTAAAACATTCTCACATCCCAACAAGAAGAAGTGTTCAGGAGCTTAAACCAGGCAGGTGGCATATGCTTGTAAACCCAGTGCTCGGGAGGCAGAGACAGGATTGCTGTGAGCTCAAGGCCCGTCAAAAAACCAAAAAACAACGAAGAGTTCAAGAACATGAAATAAAACAGTTCCCAGGAAGATAGGGTAAAAGAATGTGATCTGGCCACATTTTTATACTGGGACTCGAACTCTGGACCTTGCGATTGCAGGTGCTTGTACCACTGAGCTATATCCCTGGCCCTGGCCACATTGAGTAAAGCTGAATATGTGCACACACTTAAGTTTAACAGACACTCTCAAAGATCTCCCAGTGCAGGGAGGGACACACACTGAGGACTTACTGCAGCACTGTTGGCTAGTGGAAGGAAGCCAGAAGTGCTCATGTGCATTCTTAGAAGGCACCAAGAAGTTGTGATTGTGCAATCGAATTTTTTTGTCATTTTGACAGGGTCTCATTGTGCAGTTCTGGCTGGCTTTGAGCTCACTTTGTAGCCCACGCTTGTCTCTAATTTACAGTAATCCTCCTGCCTCAGCCTCTTGAGTGCTGGGATTACAAGTGAGTGCCACCACACCCAGCTACAGTGGAATCATGAACAAAGAGATTCAATGTGTTTTTTTGTTTTGCTTTTGTTTTTGTTTTTTGTCTTATGCAGACAGGGTCACTCTATGTGGTTCAGGCTGGCCTTGAGCTCACTTTGTAGCCCAGGCTGGCCTCGAATTGACAGCAATCCTCCTGCCTCAGCACCCCAAGTGTTGGGATTACAGGCATGTGCCACCAGCCTGGTCCAAGAGACTCAATGTGGAGAAATCTCAAAAACATAATGTTGAACATCTTTTTTTTTTTTTTTTTTTTTTTTTGGTGGCACTGGGGATTGAACTCAGGACCATAATGTTGAACAAAATAAGCTGTGGAGGAAAAAAAAAAAAAAGCCAGGTGTGGTGGCACATGCCTGTAATACAGAATGCGCCACCAATACGGAATGGGGGTAGTGGTGTGAGAAGGTGGTCTCTAGCTAGCCTGAGGGATTCAGCTGGATTTGTTTTATTTCCTAAAATGAATGGTGAGTGTGTAAGAGCATCTTTATTTTTCTCTCTTTATGGTCAGGGGTATGACTTTAAGGAGGAAGATTAAGATATATTAGTATATCTCAAGGTATGTGGAGATGCCTTATTAAGCTAAAAAGTTAGGGCATGGTGACAAACACTTATAATCCCAGCACTCTGGAGGCTGAGGCAGGAGGATCGCTGTGAGTTCAAGGGCAGGCTGGGCTAAAAAGTAAAACTCTGTCTCATAAAGACAAAAAAAAAAAAGTCAGTTCCAGAACAATGTATCAAGCCTGAAGTCATTCATGCAAAGAAAAATAAGCTCTGAGTGCATACGTGTTTACAGCACACACGTTTTTTACTCCATACATCTTCATACCTATAAAAAAGGAATAGTGTCGGCCGGGTGTGGTGGCACACACCTGTAATCCCAGCACTCTAGACTCTGAGGCAGGAGGATCATTGTGAGTTCCAGACCAGCCTGGGCTACAAAGTGAGCTCAAGGCCAGCCATGACTGCAGAATGAGACCCTGTCTCAAAAAGACAGGAAAAAATAAAAAGAAGCAAGGAGCACCTGTGATGACTTACTTCAGATAGTGGGAATGGAAACTTACAGGGAAGCGCAGTGGGAGTGCCAGGGAGCCTGGGTGCCCAAAGAGTTGGGTGGCCCAGGCCCAAAGTGAAATAATCTGGTTGTGGGGTTTTTTTTTCTTTTTTTTTTCTTTCTGTTTTTTTGAGACATGGCCTCAAGGCTGCCCTTGAACTTGTGGCGATCCTCCTGCCTCAGCCTCCCACATTCTGGGATTACAGGTGTTCACCACTCTGGTGAGGTCTTTTGTGGCGGTACTGGGGATTAGAACTCAGGACCCTGCGCTTGCTAGGCAAGCACTTATTCCACTGAGCTATACCCCCAGCCCTCTCTGGTGAGGTCTTATGTTTTAAATGTATGAGTTCTTCTGAGCTTTGTTTCATTTTTCTATGGTGTGATGTAGGTGTCCAGTGTCATGCTTTTGCATTCAGACATCCAATTGTCCTAGGAACATTTGTTGAAAAGCCTGTTCTCACTGAAAAGCCTAGGCGCCCTTATGGCAAAAATTTTTTTTCTGTTACGGAAAATTAACTGACCATAAATGTATGAGTTTATTTCTGGACGGTCAATTCTATTCCTGTTAATCCATCTGTCTATCGTAGCAGTTGACACATGGTCGTGATTACTGTAGCTTTGTGGTAAGTTCTGAAACTGGAGAGCGGGAAGCCCATCAAGCTGGAAAGCCAGGGAAGAGAGGGTGCTGCCATCTGTGTGTGAAGGCGACCGCTGGCGTGGTCCCCTTTGCTCAGAAGTCTGTCTTTGTTACCTTTAGAACTTCACCTGATTGCGTAAGTCCTAGTCACACTGTGGAATGTAATCAGCTCTACTCACAGCCCACCAATTTTATTTTTTTTTAATTGCTGTACTGGGGATTAAACCCAGGGCCTTGGCACTGCATATCATCTCCAGCTCCTTTTTCTTTCTTTCTTGTTTTAAATTTTGAGACAGGGCCTTGGTAAATTGCCAGACTGACCTCAAACCTGTGGTTCTCCCGTCTCAGCTTCCATGACTGCTGAGAATACAGGTGTGTGCCACCGCACCTAGCAAGTTGACCAATTTAAATGTGAATCTCTTAGGAAAACACCTTCATTTATATATGGCTATAAATATCCATCTCTCTGATCACAATCTCAGCTCCATGGCTCAGGAAATTTGACTTAAAAGAAGCTACCACAATGGGCTAATTTCTATTACTGAAGGATCTGTGGATGTACCAGGTGGACACTATGGATAGGCCACAGTTTATTATCCATTCACTGACTGAAGAACATCAAGGTTGACTCCTTTTTTTTATTTTAAAGTGCCTCTAGATTGTTACAAGTTCCAGACCAGCCTGGGCTACAAAGTGAGCTCAAGGCCAGACTGAACTGCATAGAGAGACCCTGTCTCAAAAAGACCAAAAAAAAGCCTCTAAAATTAAAAAAGAAGAAGGAGCTGGGTGTGGTGGTACCTGCCTAAGATCCTAGCACTCAGGAGGCTGAGACAGGAGGGTTTTGAGTTCAAGGCCAACTTTACTGGATTACCAGTTTTCTCAGCACCATTTGTCAGAGGCAGATCAGGTGGCTGAATATGCCTGGGGTTGCTTCTGCTTCCTCTCTTCTGCTGCCTTGGTGCACATTTGGTTTTGTGCCAGTATTGATTCCTGTTTTGAGAATTGATTAATAGAGTGCTATGTTGTGTGCAGGTTTCTGTGCAGAGATCAGTTTTCTTTTCTTTTTTCTTGGATTTTTGAGACAGGGTCTCTCTATGCAGTTCAGCCTGGTCTTGAAATCACTCTGTAGCCCAGGCTGGTCCCAAACTTGCAATGATCCTCTGACCTCAGCCTCCCAAATGCTGGGATTACAGGTGTGCACCAGCATGCCTGGCTTTTGTTGTTTTTTATTTTTTGTCTTTTTGAGACAGGGTCTCGCTATACAGTTCAGGCTGGTCTTGAGCTCACTTTATAGCCCAGGCTGGCCCTGGACTCGCAAAGATCCTCCTGCCTCAGCCTCCCCAGTGCTGGGATTACAAGTTTTGTTTGTTTGTTTGTTTGTTTTTGGCTTTTGCTTTTCCCTTCCTCCTTTTCCCATTTCCCCAAACCCCTTTCTGTTTCCTTTTAAAGTTTCTTCCCTAGCTGGGTGTGGTGGCTCATGCCTGTAATCCCAGCACTCAGGAGGCTGAGGCAGGAGGATCTTTGTGAGTTTGAGGCCAAGCCTGGGCTGCAAAGTGAGCTCAAGGCTGGCCTAAACTGCATAGCGAGACCCCCCCGCCCCGGAAAATAAAGTTTCTTCCTTTACCTCACTTTCAAAATACTGTGATAGTCAATACATAGAGACATGCCTTCAGTGGGCACAGGAATACAGTTTAGAAAAAAAAAAATCACACCACAACTGTATAATTCTTTTAAAATCACTGAGCAAGAAAAGCAACATTGAATGTTCATATTGACTTTACACAATTTCTATATAGTACCTTGACTTAAATCCAACAGCAAAATTTAAGACTCTCTTCCTCTATTTTTGGTAAACAACTGTATAGTAAATTTAGATGACTTTGTCCCTGATATTACCGGAGAGTTGCCTTTTTAATATTTTGTTTAAAAGAGGGCAGTTTTGGCACTTTATACTGATGTCACCAATGTTAATATTTCTTGGGATCTTAGAAAATTCATATTCTTTACTGTTGATACAGCACAAGCTGGAACTCCTGCTAAGCCAGTGCCACATTTCTTCAGTTTGTTTGTTTGTTTGTTTGTTTATTTTTGTCTTTTTGAGACAGAGTCTTGCTGTGCAATTCAGGCTGGCCTTCAACTCACTCTGTAGCTCAGGCTGGCCTCAAATTCACTCCAATCCCCCTGCCTCAGCCTCCTGAGTGCTGGGATTACAAGTTAGTGCCACCACACCTGGGTTAATTTTATTTACTTAGTTTTTTTGAGGCAGGGCCTCACTATGTAGCCCAGGTTGGCCTCAAACTCACCAAGATCCTCCTGCCTCATCCTCCCAAGTGCTGGGATTACAGGTGTGCGGTACCATACCCAGTTCTGTCTGGTTTATTTTGTGCATCAACTTGTATAACAATTGCATTAATGTTGGTTTCAAATGCCATTCCCCATCACCATTTCCATAAGAATATTGTAAACTTGTCTACATGGAAAATTAAATCTGGTTCACAGACATTTTCAAAACATTTATCTAATGTTTTCACAAATACTTCAATTAGATCTAAAATGTCAAGTTTAAAAAAAGAAGTTGAGCATGTAGTTCATGTCTGTAATCCCAGCACTCAGGAGGCTGAGGCAGGAGGATTGCTTTGAGTTGGAGGCCAGCCTGGGCTACAAAGTGAGTTTGAGGCCAGCTTGAACTGCACAGTGAAACCCTGTCTGAAGAAAACTGTAAAAAAAAAAAAAAGAAGAAGAAGAAGAAGAAAGAAAAAAAATAATAAAATGCCAAGTTCACTTTCTGAGGAATCCACACAGAAGACAAAACATAGTGTTGTGAAATCTCTATAAATCAGTTTGTTGTCAGATCCTCCAATTCATAATCCTCCTCCTAGCCAGCATGGTGGCATGCACCTGTAATCCCAGCACTTGGTAGGCTGAGGCAGGAGGATTGCTGGAGTTCATTCAAGGCCAGCCTGGGCTACATAACAAGACCCTGTCTCCAAAAAAAGAAAAAAAAATTCAGTTCACTATAATCCTCCTCCTAGGAAATTATAAAGATTCCATCTCTCTTTGGTACCAAATGGGAAGTCTCCCTGGTGACTGCTGCTGGGTCTTTTCGCTGGGGGGTGGGTATAACTTGGAGAGCCGCTGCTTCCCGTGGTTGACTTTTTTGGGGGGGTTCCAGGAATCTGAATACAGGATCTAGCACTTGCCAGGAGGCTGCTGCACCGCTGAGCTACATCTCTGGACCAGAAAGTGACATCTTGTTGTTGCTTTAGTCTGTAATCTCCTAGTGACACTGATATTGAGTGCCTTGCTGTAGGCTTTTTACTTTTTCAGTTTGTATGTTCTTATTTCTTTCAGGATTTTTCTGTTGCTGTCTGCACCTTCCTGATTACTCCCATTGGCGAGCTGAAGAGCAGCCCGACGTTTCTCTAAGGCTCTGTTCATCCCTTCTCATCTGATTTTCTCTCTGCTGTTCAGATTAGTGTAATCCCAGTTGGTCTCTCTTCAAATCCATATATTCTTCTACCAGATCAAACCTGTTGAGCCCTTCTAGTGAAATTTTTATTCAGCTGTTATAACACTGAAGCTTGGGCAGGTCCTTTTGGTTCTTTTCTGTACTGTGTATCTCTATTGGTATGCAGTTTGTTTGTTTGTTCCTTTTCTGTTTTTAAAATGCTAAAACCCAGGGCTTTCACTGTTCACTCTATCCTCAGCCTTTTTTTTTTTTGTCTTTTTGAGATACGGTCTCGCTATGCAGTTCAGGCTGACCTTGAGCTCACTTTGTAGCCCAGGCTGGTCTCAAACTCACAACAATCCTCCTGCCTCAGACTCCCAAGTGCTAGGATAACAGGTGTCTGCCACCATGCCAGGCCCTCAGCCTATGTTTTATTTTGACACAAAATCTCAGTAAGTTGCTAAATTCCAGGCTGGGCTCTAACTTGCAGTCCTCCTGCCTCAGTCTCCCAGAATGCCAGGATTACAGGCGTGAGTTACACCTGGCTGGAAAGTCCATTTTCCTTTCAGCATGCAGCCTAGGAATTCTACCTCAGACTTTCCCCCTTGTTTTCATTGCTAAGCCTGGCCACCTACGGGTTGCCCCTGGGTCCACATAAGTCAGTTGCTGGTTATGATTCATACTTAAGTTTCACCAACCATTTAGATTCCCAGCTTTACCAACAGGTTGAGTGTGTGGCTGGCAGGCTGCTATTTAGAATCAAAGAGTTTATGTTTCTGCCCACATTCTGGCAGGGACTAGTAATTTGCAATTTCCCTCACTGTCTATTCAAGAGACAGCATGGCCCTGTGTTATAGTCTTCCAGGCTGTCAAGAGCATGTGTCCCTTCCCTCCCTTCCCCTCCCTTCCCCTCTTTCCTTCTTATACTTGGGATTTTTTTTGGGGGGGGTGTCTTTTTAAGACGGGGTCTGAAAAAAAAAAGACAGGGTCTGGCTGTGCAGTTCAGGCTGGTCTTGCGTTTACTTTGTAGCCCAGACTGGTCTCGAACTCACATCCTCCTGCCTCAGCCTCCTGATACTGGGATTACAGGCATGTACCACCATGCCTGGCTACACTGGGATTGAGCCAAGGGCCTTCAAACTGAATCATATTCCCAAACTTTTTTTGTGTGTGTATGTGATCCTCCTGCCTCAGCCTCCCAGAGTGCTGGTATTACTTTTCTTTTAAAGACTGACTTCCTAGGAGCAGCCGCTGGGTCAGAGTAACCTATTGTTCAGCGCCCCAGGGAGGCTCTGCCCTGTGCTGAAGGGTCTGTAAGTGTCCTGGAGATGTTTGCAAGTCTACCCCAGGTCCTGCCTTGACTAACCCTGAGTGCTTTGTGCAGTCTTGCACCACTGGGACAGAGCCTTCTCAGCCCCCAGGGCAGACTGAGATCCCACAGGGCTCTGGTTGTCTGTGTGACATTTCTGGCTGTTTTACTATTTGTTGCTATTAATGTCAAGGAATTACGCATACTCTCGTACAGCTCTCGCCAAGAGCTCCAATGGGTTGCACAGAGCTCCCAGACATGGTTCTAAAGAAAACCGGGCCTGCGGGCAGACCCCTGACCTCGCTGCTCAGGCATGCACAGTTAGGGGCTGAGCTCCGTCCCTGAGGCGGTGGAGCTGCATCCCTGTGAGTGTGGGCTGTCAAATGCCACAAGTGCAGTGCTTGGCCAGGTTTCTGGAATGGATGCATCTCCTCTACTGTGGATACGTTTAGGACAATTTCCAGACTTTAAACAACTGGGTTTTTGGAGTACATTTTAAAATTTTTTCCAATTAAGGATTGTTTCTTTGGAAAGGAGATCAACCAAACTCTTCACTCTAATACTAGAAAATAATACTCTTGAGATTATAAAGGATAAAATGCCAGGTGTGGTGGTGCACATCTGTAACCCCAGCACTTGGAAGGAGGCTGAGCCAGAAGGATTGCCGTGAGTTCGAGGCCAGCCTGGGCTACATAGTGAGCCCCTGTCTCAAAAAATAAATAAAATTTTGTTTCATTGCCAGGCGCACTCAAAGAGCCTGAGGTGGGAGGATCACAACATTGAGGTCAATTTAGGGAATTTACCAAGACCCTGTCTCAAAATAAAAAGTGCTGGGGATATAGCTCAGTGGTAGAGCACCCCGGGGTTCAATCTCCAGCACTAATATATAGGTGGCACACGCCTGTAATCCCGGCACTCAGGAGGCTGAGGCAGGAGGACTGCCACAAGTTTGAGGCCAGCCTTGGCTACATAGTAAGTTCAAGGCCAGCCTGAACCGCATAGCTAGACCCTGCCTCAAACAGACAAAAAACCAAAGAAGAATAAACAATAGCTCCACATGGATCTGTTGATGTTTGTTTTTGCTGTGTGAGCATGGCGTGTAAGATTCCTAGCCCAGTAACAATCTTCTGTCCATACAGCAAAGTCTAGAGCCTTGGATGGATTTTGCGAACACATTTTTGTTTGTTTGTTTGTTTTTGTTGTTGTTGTTTTTTGTTTTTTTTCCCGGTACCGGGGATCGAGCTCAGGACCTTGCGCTTGCCAGGCAAGCACTTATGCCACTGAGCTATACCCCCAGCCCCAGCCTTGGATGGATTTTATTTGTTTTGTATGAAGCGGGAGATGGAGTGACGCTTTTTGTTCTCTTTTGTCTCACAGAATCCTAAACTGCCCCTCTTACTTTCTCTGCCTGTACTTCCCAGACACCCGAGGAACACTTGCAGCTCACTTTTGCCTTCTGTTGCTCCTCCTCAGAATCTCCACATGGAAGAGTGACCCTTCTGGCCGGTTGCAGGGTGCACGCCTGTAATCCCAGCACTCAAGTCTGTCCTGAACTGCATAGCGAGACCCTATCTCTGAAAGACAGAAGAGAGGAACGAAGGAAGGAAGGAGGGAAGGAGGGAAGGAGAAAAGAAAAGGAAGTCCCTTCAAATTATCCACACTTCCGCCTGGCAAGTGCAAGGTCCTGAGTTCAATTCTTGATACCAAAAAAAAAAAATTCATCCATACTTTGAAGTTCCTTTTCAAAGAAAAAGGATCTGAGACTGATCTCCCAGGACATTATTTATTTATTTATTTATTTGTTGGTCTTTTTGTGACAAGGTTTCACTTTGCAGTTCAGGCCGGCCTTGAACTCACTTCATAGCCCAGACTGACCTCGAACTCACAGTGATCCTCCTGCCTCAGCCTCCCAGTGCTGGGATTCCAGGCGTGTGCCAACACACCCGGCTCCTGGAACATTTTCTTAGTATTCTGTGATTTTGGGAGGATTTAGTCTTTCAGGTGGGCGTCAGTCTGGTCCTGGGGGTGTCTCTCTCTCCTTTATCCCCACTGTTTCTCGGTACAAAGACTTGAGGAGGCTGGATGGGGGGCAGAGTGACAGAGAAACACTGGGGTGTTTGGCATGGTTTTATTTTTCCCTTCTTGTTTTGAAATGCTTCTGGACACATGAGGAAACCGGGACTTAGGCAGCCTCCATTGTCCTCAGCTACTGCTAGTTCCTCTTCTCTAACCTCTCATTCTTTTTTATTTTCTTACACGTGCCTTTGCAGGTCGCAGATTCCTGTCTAAGAATTAGTGGCCGTGGTCCTCTGGCTTTGACATGAACATTTCCATTGGGACTTCAATCTCTTTTTGAAGTTTTGTTATAATTGGTCCTGTTGACTCAGGAATTATGTAAAACAATTTCAAAAGTCAGGCTGGGGATATAGCTCAGTGGCATAAGCCCCTGCCTGGCAAGCAGAAGGTCCTGAGTTTGATTCCTGATACCAAAAGTAAAAGTTAAAAAAAATTTTTCAAAAGTCACAGGATTTTTCCCTGTTTGTGGTCAGTGTTTAACTTCATTATGCTATGGTTCAAAAATACAGACTAAAATGCTGGGCGTGGTAGCTCCCACCTATAATCCCAGCACTCAGGAGACTGAGGCAGGAGAATTGTGAGTTCGAGACCAGCCTAGGCTACAAAGTGCGCTCAAGGCCTGCCTGAACTGCATAGTGAGACCCTGTTCAAAAAGACCAAAAAAAAAAAAAAAAAAAAAAACAGACTGAAGCTGGGTATGGTGGTGCACACTAGTAACCGTAGCACTCGGGAGGCTGAGGCAGGAGGATGGTTGGGTTCGGGAGTTCAAGGGCAGCTTGGGCTACATAGTGAGTTCAAGACCAGCCTGAACGGTGTAGCAAGACGCTCTCAAAAAAGAGCCCCTCTCCAAAAAAAAAAGAACCAAAGATGATCGCATGCTCCTACCCTTTGCTGCATGTCTTCTTTAGTCCAGCTGCCAGGCTGGGGGTGCTCTACCAGGACCCCGGCCTGGGGCCGAGGGAAAGGAGGAGGACTGAGCCACACCTGGCTTGTAATGCGCCTGCTCAGCTGCACCCCATTCACCCAAATTCCAGAAAGCAGCTGTTCTTCACGGTGGGGTGGGGTGGAGCCAGCGCCTGTGACGCTGTTGCAGAGATGAGCAAGAGCAGATGTGCAGGGCACTTATTCACCAAATATGAGTGATGCACTGACATGGTAGGCTTGAGTCAGGGCTGGGGCTTGGGGAGGGACAAAGCTGACCAGTGGGAAAGTCCACCTGAGATGCGGGCAAACAGCGAAGATGCCTCCAGACCGCTGCGCGCTAGGAGGAACGAGTTTGTACTTCATTGGCCAGCTTTTATTTCGTTTTACTTTTCCTTGTAGAGAAGGGATCTTGCTGCATCGCTCAGGCTGGCCCAGCACTCCGAGTCCCCAATGATGCTCCGGCCTCAATGTCCTGAGTAGCTGTGGCCACAGGCATCACTGTGCCTAGCTTAACAGGCCATTTCTCCCCAAGTACTGGTGATCAAATCAGGGGAGGCGATGGGGGACTCTACCGCTAACCACACCCCCAGCCCTTTCTGTTTTTCAGACAAGGTCTCATTACATTGCCCAGGCAGGATTTGAATGTACAATTCTCTTGCCTTGACCACAAGTTGCTGGGCTTAGTTACGCCTCTAAGGTGTAAGTAGGTGCAGATTAGAGGAACAGAAAAACCCAGGCAAAACACGGATGATCAACACCGTGAGATCATCTGCGTATCTGTGGCTGTCGACTGTAAGATCATCTCATGCTTAGCGTTTACCATGTGCTTGAAAAAAATGTACCCCAGTGTATCCTTTATGAAAGTGTTACATTTACTGCCTGCAGGGCTTTGTCCTCTTCCCAGAAACAAAGGTTAAGACCCGGATTGGCTTAGGCCACACCAGTCAACACAACTGTTTGCCTCCCTGCGTATCTATACAGCTCTCGAGCCCTGGGGCATCCTTGTTTACAATACAGTGCTGTTAAAATAATTTTTCTTCTGCTTCCTCTGCCTTCTCCACCCTTCAAATAAACTTTAGCTTCACACTGTGCCAGGCTTTGTAATGGCCCAAGTACCCTGCTGCTTGCTAGACTGACCCCATGCTTGACCCCCGATTCACCTCAAACAGCTAAAATCATGTACGGTAACAATTATTGTTCAAAGGTTCCTTGTTCTTTCTCGGAAAGAATTCAAAGAACATTGCCCGTCCCTGTCAGAAACAGGACAGTTACCCAAGCATAATGTCCCTGCTACACCTGTGTATTCAGTGTGGTTTTTGTCTTTATAAGCCCTGCATACAATGGGCTCGGGGCTCTCTTCTCAACCTTGAAACAGAGGCGTGAGTGGGGGCCGTTGGGCTCAACTATTAAAAGCGCTATTAAATTCTAATTTGGCTGTTTGGGAGTTTATTGTTCTTGGACCCGGCTCATTTGGGGGCTCGTCCAGGATCCCGTCTGGGGTCTCTAGACTCCCAAACGTCTCTTTGAGACAATAATTCCTCAGGGGCGAGGAACTCTTTGTTTCAAAGTGACACTAAATTTACTCTGGACGCGAGATCAGTAAACGCTGTCCGGATACTTACCGGTAAGACTAGCTCTTGTTTCTTGCTTGTTGGGGCACCACTTGGGGGTCCTTGGAGAGGTTGGACGTAACATTAGACTCTCCAGGGACCGTCCCTAGACCAAGACGTTAGCTAGGGCTTGTTCTTGCTTGATAAGTGCACTTGAATTAATTTATCGACTTATTGTATCTCCCTTGTCCTCTGTCTTGTTTGTGTTGTTAAAAATGGGTCAGTCTGCTTCTGCTTTTATGTCGCCTCTGCAATGTGTTTTAAACCATTTTAAGGATTTCAGGCAACAAGCAAAGGAATTTGGAGAACCTGTCTTCCCGGGGAAGCTGCAAACATTTTGTGAACTTGAATGGCCCTCTTTTGGCGTTTCCTGGCCCAGGGAAGGCACATTTCATTTGTCTGTTTCTCAGCAGGTCTGAAAAGTCATCTTTGGGAATCCAGGCCACCCTGACCAAATTGTTTACATTCAGGTCTGGATTGATTTAATCCAGGACCCCCCCTTCCTGGCTTAACAAGTATAATACAGAGAAATGGGGACAAACCACTGAACCCAAAAATGAATTCATCACCCCAACATGGGATGATTGCCAGCAGCTTCTTCAGACTCTCTTCATGGCAGAAGAGTGTGAATACATTCGTGCTCTGGGATGCAAACTGGTCCTGGGACCTGACGGAAGCCCTAGCACTGACCCAGAGCGACTGAACTTCGTGTTCCCTCTCTCTCACCCCTCCTGGGATCCAAATGATGACCGAGGTAAGGGGGCTCTCGATCAGTGTCGCCAGACTCTTCTGGCTGCCCTTAAGGCAGCAGCCTGGAAGCCTACCAATTCGTCTAAAGTTACAGAGGTAAGCGTGAGACCCTACAAGTCTCTGTCTGCTTTCTTGGAGCACCTCCTGGAACACTCCTATAGATCTGGAGGCACCTGAGAATTAACGTGCCTTAAACCTTGCGTTTGTTACTCAGTCGACCCCAGATATTATAAAAGTTACAAAGATTAAAAGGATTTAAGGGAATGCCACTATCTCGGCTGGTAGAAGTGGCCCAAAAGGTCTTTAACAATAGAAAAGACCCACGTGAACTAAACAAGAAAATGGCCAAAGTTCTTACTGCCCTAGAAAAAAAAATTTCTAGGGGTCTTAGGCTACTGCCGATTGTGGATCTTGAGATTTGGGAAATTGGCCCAACTGCTACATGTCTCCACAGGGGGAAACCCCTCAGAGGCTCTAATCTGGACCGAGACAGAAGAACAAGCCTTTCAAAAGCTAAAAATAGCACTGGTGAGTGCTCCAGCCCTGGCCCTGCCTGACCTGACTAAACCCTTTCAACTGTATGTGGCAGAGAGTCGAGGCATTGCAAAGGGTGTACTGACACAGTGTCTAGGCCCATGGAAGAGGCCTATTGTCTATCTCTCCAAGTGATTGGACACCACTGCCTCT
Organism: Dinomys branickii; assembly: GCA_004027595.1. Classification (NCBI taxonomy): domain Eukaryota; kingdom Metazoa; phylum Chordata; class Mammalia; order Rodentia; family Dinomyidae; genus Dinomys; species Dinomys branickii. Next base: position 4,409 of record PVLD010003819.1, on the reverse strand, counting down.
GGATGGCCAAATTGCCTGCGGGCCATTGCAGCCACGGCCCTCCTAACCAAGGAGGCAAACAAATTAACTTTTGGACAAAAATTTCAGATTGTGGCTCCGCATGTAGTTGAAACTCTGTTGCGGTCCCCCCCGCCCAGACAGATGGCTATCAAATGCCCACATTGTCCAATACCAGGCATTGTTGTTGGATCCTGATCATACTGAGTTCCTGTCCACTACAGCCTTAAACCCAGCCACCCTCCTACCAGATGATGACCCACAAGTGCCTCTACACAGTTGTGCAGACATCACAGACTCCACCTCCAGCCTGCGAGAGGACCTGACAGACGTCCCCCTCGACAACCCTGATGCCACCCTTTTCACTGATGGCAGCAGCTACCTACATCAAGGCAGCCGAGTGACGGTGCTGCTGTGACCACCGAGACAGGTAATATGTGCCCAAGCACTGGGGTCTGGATCCTCTGCCCAAAGAGCTGAATTGATAGCTGTGACTCAAGCTTTAAGATGGGGATCTAATAAAATCATAAATGTGTAAAGAGGACTCTTAACTACAGGGGTAAATAAAATAAAAAATGCCCCCGAGATCCTAGATCTAGCTGCTGTCTGGCTCCCCAAAAAGGTGGCAATCATACACTGTCGGGGACATCAAAAAGAAGATTCCCCTGTTGCCAGAGGAAATGCCTTTGCCGACCAAAGGGCAAGAGCTATCGCCCTAAAACCAGTGGGGCCAATAGCTCCTCCCCTTGCTTCCTCCTCCGCTCTTGCCTAAGTTGTCATATTCAGATTCGGACTTGAGGCTAGCACAGCAGGTAAAGGCAAAACCTTCCCCTCCAGAACACTGGCTCATGCTCCCGGATAAGAGGATTCTTATCCCAGAGGCACTTGGACCTCACCTCGTCCAAGAGACTCACCGTGCCACACACTTGGGGGGCACCAAACTGGCAGAGCTTTTTCGAGACCAATATTTTATCTCCAAACTGTCACAGCTGACAAAGGCTTCTAGCCTCAAATGCCCACAGTGCATCCGAGTGAACCCCAAGCAGGCACCCTAAGACTCGTGAGTCTGACAAGAAAGACGGCACCCCAGAGACCACTAAAAATTGGAATTCACTGAGATGGGATTAGACAAATACCTCCTAGTTTTCATAGACACCTTCTTCTCTGGCTGGACAGAAGCTTTTCCTACCTGGACTGAGTCTGCTCTTACTGTGGCCAAAAAGCTTCTATAAGAGATAGTGCCCAGATTTGGCCTGCCCTTATCTCTGGGGCCTGACAGTGGCCCAGCTTTCATAGCTCAGGTGACCCAAAATCTAGCTACAGCTTTGGAGATTAATTGGAAATTACCTTGTGCCTACCAACCTCAAAGTTCAGGACAAGTAGAAAAAATAAAACTATAAAGGAAATCATTACTAAAATGTCTTTAGAGTCTGGCGAAAACTGGGTGAGTCTCCTTCCTTTTGCCCTTCTGCATGCGCGATGTACTCCCTTAATCCTGGGAATCATTCCCTTTGGGGCCTTGTATGGGCGACCCCTCCCCTGTTTTCTTGTCTCCATTATGATGACTAACGGAGAACTTATTAAGACCCTACAGGCCCTTCAGCCTTTCCTCCAGTCCACTCATCATCTTTTCCGAGAACATCAAGCGGTTCCTTTTTTTGTTTTTTCTTTTTTTTTCAGTACTGGGGATCGAACTCAGGACCCTGCGCTTGCTAGGCAAGCGCTTATTCCACTGAGCTATATCCCCAGCCCGATCAAGTGGTTCCTAAAAAGCCCAGTGACACCTTGGCGGCTCAGTCTGGAGCTTGGGCACACCAACAGCTGTCACAGTCACCAACAAGAGTCACTAGATTCACCATTCTCATGTTAAGACTGTTCCTGTGGAACCAGGCGGCACAGCTAAGTGGACTATTACAAAAACCTGTTCTGATCCTTGGTGGTTTACAAAGAAAAGGCACTTGTGTTAAGACTAAAACTTATAATTTGTCAAAATCTCCCTATGCTAACATTTGTACCAATGTAATTAATATTATAAATCAAATTTACTCCCCCAGCCTGCACCTAGAGGCCCCTCACGGAGCCTGGTTTGCTTGTGCTGCTGGCATAACGCCATGTATATCTTATCAAGTTGCTGTACAGAGACCCCCAGAACTATGTGTCCTATGTCACATTTTTCCCCAAGTGCTTTATTATTCTGGGGAGGGAAGCAGACAGCATTTGGCCCTGACTGGTTGCTTAGAGTCAAGAGAGCGAACCCTGTCCTTATACCAGCATGACTGGGCATAGGCATGGCTGGATCGGCTGCATTGGGGACAGCTGCTCTGGTTACTTCTGATCAAAACTATAAAGAACTAAGTCAACAGATAGACCAAGATTTAGCCACCTTAAAACAGTCAATAAGCTAGAGGAGTCACTCAGGTCATTGCTGAGATGGTTTTACAAAAAAAAGAGGTTTAGACCTACTTTTTCTAAAACAGTGGGATTATGTCTAGCCCTAGGAAAAATTTGTTGTTTCTATACCAACCATTCTGGGGTAATCAAAGTTTAAGCCAACTAAAAAAAGAGACTGCAAGAGAGAGAGAAATAGAGGAGACATAAACAAAATTGGTTCCAAACTTTGTTTTCGACCTCCCCATGGCTAACCACCCTCATAACAGCTGTAGCTGGACCACTAACGCTATTACTTATAGCGATTACGGTTGGTCCCTGCATTATAAGTTGCTTGCTAAGATATATTCAGGTTGAGGGTTCAATCTGTCAAACTAATGATACTCCGAACTGGATACGAAAACCTCCCCAATAAAGATATAGCTGATGAATCTATGATTTGATTCATTAACAAAAACCAGTGGGGAATGTAATGGCCCAAGTACCCTGCTGCTTGCTAGACTGACCCAATGCTTGACCCCCGATTCACCTCAAACAGCTAAAATCATGTACGGTAACATAATTATTGTTCAAAGGTTCCTTGTTCTTTCTCGGAAAGAATTCAAAGAGCATTGCCCGTCCCTGCCAGAAACAGGACAGTTACCCAAGCATAACGTCCCTGCTACACCTGTGTATTCACTGTGGTTTTTGTCTTTATAAGCCTTGCATACAATGGGCTTGGGGCTCTCACTTCTCAGCCTTGAAACAGAGGCATGAGTGGGGGCCGTTGGGCTCAACTATTAAAAGCGCTACTAAATTCTAATTTGGCTGTTTGGGAGTTTATTGTTCTCGGACCCGTCTCAGCTTGATTCCCCAATTTTTCTCTCTTTTTTTTTTCTATGGTACCAGGGTTCAAACTCAGGACCTTGCACTTGCCAGACAGGCCCTCATTCCACTGAGCTATATCCCAAGCCCAACTTCCCGACTGCTCGGTAAGACCCCCACTTCTCCATTCTTCCTGGGAGTGAGGGCAAGGCCCCAAATAGAGGCTGAAAGGGTCATCATGAGTACTCCCAGGCCTCCACAAAAACCCTCTGTACCCCGCTGGATGCAACACTATTTTTGTTTTGTTTTCTTTCTTTTTTTTTTTTTTGTCTTTTTGAAACAGGGTCTCACAATGTAGTTCAGGCTGGCCTTGAATTCACTATGTAACCCAGGCTGACCTCAAACTCACAGAAATCTTTCTGCCTCAGCCTTTGAGTACTGGGATCACAGGTAAACACCACCACGCCTGGCTATGTCACCTGTTTTTAAAAGATCCCTCTAAACTGGGCATAGTGGTACGTGCAGGTAATGTCAGCATTCAGGAGGGTGAGGCAGGAGGATAATTCTGAGTTCCAGGCCAGTCTGAACTACATAAAGAGATCCTCTCTCAAAAAAAACTTTTTCCTCTAGCTCTAGAGAGAGCCACTTGTGTAAAGAAGCTAGCAGACTCTTTAGGGGTCACTTATGATAGTCTAGGCAGTGGATGTAGGCTTGGGTCAGGAAGGAAGCAGTGGGAGAGAGGGCATAGATAGGGAGCATTGTCTTTTTGAGACAGAGTTTCACTTTTCAGTTCAGGCTGGCCTTCAACTCACTTTGTAGCCCAGGCTGGATTTGAACTTGCAGCAATCCTCCTGCCTCAGCCTCCTGAGTGCTAGGATTACAGGTATATACCACCATGCCAGCAAGAGAGATGTCTTTGAGCTGAATCTAGAAAATTTAGTGAGGCATTTAATGTTAGGGCCAAAAAAAGAAAGTAAAAATACTTCCTAAAACTCATCTAAAGGTTCATCCTCTGCAGAGAGAATGAAGCAGCATAACTGAATCTCATCCCAAGGCTGTCTGATCCTTAACTCTATTTACATGAACTTCAAAAACAGGAAAAGCTAAGCTGTGATGAGAGAGGCTGGGATAGTGATTAACCTTGCCGTGGGTGGACAGAGGCTGGGGGGGGGGGCACCACAGAGCACTAGTCCTGTGCTCCCTGGAGCGCTGGTCTCTCC